>JAJJLH010000236.1:0-35276 GCA_023806865.1 Isotricha sp. YL-2021a
CCCAATCCCCAATCCCCAATCCCCAATCCCCAATCCCCAATCCCCAAAAAATAATTGAAGATTAAAACTTTATACTAAATAAAATATTAACTATCTTAATTTTAATTTATTATTTTTAAATTTAAATTTAAAAAAATTTTATTTTGATTAATTTTTTATAAAATGTTTTATATAATATTTAATAATTAACCCACAAAAAATATCAATTATTATATATAATTCTATATACTAAAATAAATTAAAAATAACCAATCTTCAAATTTTCATAATTTGAGCTTATTCAAATTACATTTACAAAATATATAATTTTAATCAATACTATAATAATACCATATTATAAAATTAATTATAATTAATATTCAAATAGGAAATAATTTAATTACAATTCCTCATTATTTTAATTAAACTCTTATTAAAAATAACATAATAAGAATAAAATATATATATTTTTTATATATTTTATCATTTCATTTTATCTTTTATTAATTTTATTCACTTTTCTTTTCCAAAGTAGTACTACTATTTATAATATTACTATTATTATCATTTTCACTTAAATTTTCCTTATTAAAAGAATTACAAAAATCATTTTTATTTTGAACTAAATTACTTTCATATAAAAACATACTTTTTAATTCATTTCTAATATAATCATAATCAGGAATTTCTTCAAAAAAAAGTGATCTAGAATAATTAAGAATATTTTCGAAATTTTTTGGTAAACCTTGACATAAAATACTAATTTTAATATTCATTTTTTTTTCCATAATTTTTTGACATTTTTCTTCTTTATTTTTTGACTTTAAACCTTGCCAAGGTAATTTTCCTTTAATAAGATAAATTAAAGTATAAATAAAACATTCTAAATCATCTCTTCTACTTTGTTCAATTCCTAAATGAGTATAAATTGAAGTAAATCTAATTGTTCCAGTTATTGATTTATTATCTTTATATGGAATATGTAATCCTGTTTTTGGATCTCGAAATTTTTTTGCTAAACCAAAGTCAATTAAGTATATTTTTTCATTTGAATTATTTTTTGATATTAAAAAATTTTCTGGTTTAATGTCTCTATGAATAATATGTCTTTGATGAATATATTGTATTAAATTTAACATTTGAAATGAATAATTTAAAACTTTTAATAAAGGGATTTTATAATTATTAAAATATAATATTTTTTCTAATGAATTTCCTAAAAGATCCATTATTAAAAATGAATATTTATTATTATTTGAAAATAAATATATATTTGGTATTCCTTCATATCCTTGTAAATATTTTAAAATATATGCTTCATTTTTTAATTGAGAATAATTTTTTTCTAGTGATTTTTTTTCTATTTTTATTGCTACTTTTTTTTTTGTTTTTTGATTTTCTCCTTTAAATACTATTCCAAATGCACCGTTTCCTAATTTTTCATTTGGAAATAATTTATAATCTAATGTTAAAACTATTTCTTTATTATTTAGTATCATATTTTTTTTTTATTTTTTTTACAATATTTTTTCATAATATATATAATTTTTAATTTTATTTTTTTGAAAGAAATCCGTTTATTATTTTTTTCTTTTTTTTATTTTATACAATATTATAAAAAATATATAAAATATAATCGTTAAACATAAAAAAAAACATAAAAAATAAAAAAAAACAAAAAAATAACAAAAAAATAAAAAAAAAATAAAAAAAATGAATACAGAAAGATCAAATAAATCAAATAATACATCAATAAATAATTATCATGAGCAATTATCAACATTATCAACAACATCAAAAGGATTTAAAAAATTAAGAAGATTAGACACATATGTAAATTTAGAAAGAGAAAAATTAGGTTTAGATACTCCAATGATAGAATATGGAAAACAATATGAAAAAAGTTTTAGAAGAGCAAAAAGATCAAAAACAGTAAAAAATGTTTCAAAAAAGAAAAAATTAGAAAAAAAAGATGTAAATATTGATTTATCAATTGATAAATTTAAAAATGAAAAAAAAGTTAAATTTGATAAAGATAATAATTTTGATTCAGATAAAGAAAATGAAATGAAATTAAAAGAACAAAAAGAATTAGAAATGTTTAATAAATTAAATAATGTTAAAAATAATGAAATTGATATTTCTGTTGATGAAAGTAGTGTTGAAAATTCTGTTGATAAAGAAAAATTAAATAAAATTAATGATTTATCAAATGATGATAAAAATAAAATTATTTTAAATGGAATTGAAAAATTATCAAATGAAGAAAAAGAAAAAATTATTTTAAATGGAATAAATAATTTATCAAATGAAGAAAAAAATAAAATTATTTTAAAAGGAATTGAAGATTTATCAAATGAAGAAAAAGAAAATATTATTATGAAAGGAATTGAAGATTTATCAAATGAAGAAAAAGAGAAAATTATTTTAAAAGGAATTGAAGATTTAAATAAAAATGAAAAAGAAAAAATTATTTTGAATGGAATAAATAATTTATCAAATGAAGAAAAAGAAAATATTATTTTAAAAGGAATAAAAAATTTATCAGAAAATGAAAAAAAAAATTTAGAATTAAAAGGATTAGAAAATTTATCTGAAGATGAAAAAAAAAATATTTTAAATAATTTAAATGATTTACCAGAAGATATAAAAAAAAAATTTTTAGAAAATGGTTTAAATTCTTTATCAGAAAAAGAAAAAGATATTTTATATAAATCTCTAAATAAAAATTTATCAGAAAAAGAAAGAAATAAATTATTATTAAATGGTTATAAAACTTTATCTCAAAATGAAAAAAATAAAATATTATTAAATGGATATAATGACTTATCTCAAAATGAAAAAAATAAAATATTATTAAATGGATATGAAAATTTATCAAATGATGAAAAAAAAAAAATATTAATGAATGGTTTTAATAAATTATCAGAAAAAGAAAAAAATAAAATCTTATTAAATGGATTTGATAAATTATCAGAAAAAGAAAAAAATAAAATCTTATTAAATGGTTATAAAAAATTACCACAAAATGAAAAAAATAAAATATTATTAAAAGGTTATGAAACTTTATCTCAAAAAGAAAAAAATAAAATATTATTAAATGGATATGATAAATATGAAAAAGATAAACAAAAAGAAAAAGAAATAAATGAATTTTTAAATTCAAATATGGATTATAATATAGTACAAACAATGAATTCAAAAAAAAATAATAATGGTTTAACTCAAAAAGAAATTGAAGAATGGAAAAAATTACAACAAATACCAAAATGGAAATTAAAATGTATGCAATATTTTAGAATAAGTGAAGAAGAATATAATGAAAGTAAAAGAAGAATTAATAATAATCATTTTAGATGTAGTAGTATGAATTATAATAAAAATCCAAATTTTACTTTTACTAATAAAATTTATGGACCTTATACAATAAGAGGTATTAATGATTATAATAATGATATTAAATTATTTCCTCTTTATAGATTTTCAAAACAAAATGATGATGATAATATTAATTTATTTTAAAAAATAATTTTTTTTAGAATAAAAGTAAATTTGTTGAGTATAAAAAATTGAGTAAATATTTATTTTAAAATATATTTATTTTTTATAAAAATTTTTTTTCCATATTACTATTATTAAAAAATATAGATTTAAATTATTAAAATGGAACAATATAAAGGAATTTATTATGGAGAAAATAATATTCATAAATATTATGAAGGAGGCGCACATTTTAAATATGAAGATTTATATGATGCTTTAGAAGAAATAAAAAATGAAATTAATGAAAAAAATGATGATTATTCAAATTCTAATATTTTAATATTAAATACTAATGAAAATATAAAAAAAGATTATTCTAAGAATTTAATTACTTTTAATTGCTTAAATAGTCCTAATATTAAAGTTTATGATAATTCTAATTTGTTAAATGTAAATAATGATAATAAGTATTTTTTATTTAGAAAAATAAAATTGAAAAAATCAAATAAAAAAGGAAGAGAAATTAATAATATTAAACCAAGAAATTTATTAATTGAAAAATCAAGTAGAAGTTTTAAAATAAATAAGAATAAATTATTATTAAAAAATTCTTCATCAAATAAAATTAGAAATATTCAAAATTTACATATATTTTATCATAATAATAATTTTCAAAGTCCAATTAATAATATTCGTTTATATAATAATGAATCTTTTTCTCCAAAATATAATAATATATATAATAATAATTTAATAATAAATAGAATAAAAACAAATTATTTAAATAAAAATATTTCTAATAATAATATATTTAAAAATATAAATCAATATAAAAATTCAAGAAATAATAATTTTGGTTCAAGTAATCTTATTAATTTTACATCTGTTGATATAAAAAATAAAATTGATTTAAAAAATATTAAAAATTTAGAAACAATAAATTATAAGAAATTAAATCATACACCTGAAAAAGATGATATATTAAATTCAAATAATATAATCAAAACAAAGAAAAAAAATGGTTTAATTTTTCCAAGATTAAAAAAAAACAATTTAAATTTTAATCAATTAAAATTAAAAATTTAAAAAAAAATGAAAAAAATTTTTTAAAAAAGAAAATAAAAAATAATATAAATTAAAGCCCAATATTTTAAAAAAGGAAATTTTTATAATAATTAAAAATACGTAATCAAATTTAATAAATTATATTTTACAAAGATTGTTTTATTTGTTCAACTTCAGAATTATATAAATCATGACTTAATAATAAAGCACCTAATTCTTTATTTTGAGAAATAATTTTATTTAATTCATCATTATTATTATTATTATTATCATTATTATTATTTTTTATTTTTTTTTTATGTGAAAAAATAGGAATTGGAGGTAATTTTCTATTATTTTTAAATTTATTTGGTGTTTCTTCAGTATATATTATATTATATTTATTTATTTCTTTATTTTTTGATTCAAATAAATCATCTTTTTCTTTATTTATTTCTGTTTTATTTAATTTTGTTTTTTGATTTATTTTTTTTGGTTTAATATCTTTTTCTATTTTTTGAACTGATTTACAATATTCAAATTTTTTCTCTAATTTTTTATGTTCTTCTTCCCATTCTGGAGATCCAATATTACTTCCTAAACTTGTTGGATATCTATAATTTTGTTTTTTTAAATTTTCTTTATATTCTTTTAAAGTATGAGGTTTATAATTTATTTTTTTTATTTTTGTCAAACTATTATTATTATTAATATTATTATAATTATTATTTATTAATGGTAAATTTTGACTTAATTGACTTTGAATAATATTATTATTTAAATTATTATATGAATTCATATTATTATATTGAATTTGAGGTATTGGAAAATTTATACTCATACTATTTATATTATTCATATTATTTAAATTCATATTATTCATATTTATATTATTCATATTTTTATAATTTTGAATTTGTGATCTCATATTTCTTTGTGAATAACTATTATTTATTGAATCTATTGATTTTGAAGTTGATTGATTTAATAATCTTTTTAATTTATTTTTTCTTAAATTTTGTTGTAATAACTCTTTTTGTTTATTTATTAAAGGTTCTAATAATTTTTTTTTTTCTTGATAATAATTATTTTTATTATCTCTTTCTAAATATGGATGTTGTAAATTAAATATTCTATTTGATAATTTATGATTTAATTTATTATATAATTGATTTGCTTCTTTATTTAATATATTCATTTGTTCATGAGTAACATTTAATGAATCATCACTTAAAGAACAAGTTATTATATCACTATCATTTAAATTTTTTGGAAGAAATTTTTTTCTTTTTTCTTTTTCTTCATCATTTTTAATTTCATAATTTTTATTTTGAGATTTATTTTTATTTTCATAATTATAAATTTCATTATTATTAATTTTATTATTATTATTATTATTATTATCAATTTCATTATTATTATTATTATTATAATTATCATTATTATTATTATAATTATCATTATTATTGATTTCTTCTTTTTCATTATTTTCATTTTCAATTTCATAATTATTATTATTATTATTATTATTTTCATTATCATTATATTCATTTTCATTATTTTCATCTTCATTATAATTATATTCACCATTATTTTTATTGTAATTAGTATTATTTTCTTCTTTATTTATTTTATTAAAATTAGTACTTTCTTTTCCAAAATTATTTTCATTATTATTTGTTTTATAATTTTCATTATTCCTTTGATTAAACTTTTGATTATAATTATCATTATTAATTTTTATTTTATTACTATATTCTTTATTAATTAAATTACTTTTAATATTTTCATCTCTATTAAAATTATTATTATCATTTTCAGTTTCATTAGTTTCAATTTTGTCGTCAGGAATTCCTTGAAAACTATTTTTAATATAAGGATTTGGTAATTTCATAATAGGTTTTTGAGAAAATTTATTATATAAAAGATATTCTTTATTTTCTTTATTAGGTAAAATTTCATTATTATTATAATTAATATTATTAAAATCATAAGAAAAATTTTTATAATTTTCATTATTTTTATTTAAATTTTTAATATTTAAACTTTTTGATAATGGAAAATCATTTTTTATTTCTATTTCATTTATATCTTTTGCTCCTTCCCAATCTGGTAAAATATCAAAATTAACTCCATTTCCTCTTATTTCTGCAATATTTTCTTGTTGATTTTTTTTTAGGAATGTATTATTTTTTTTTAAATCTTCTTCTTCTTTTTCCTTTTCCTTTTCTTTTTCTTTTTCTATTTTTTCTTTTTGATTTTTTGTTTTTTTTATTTTTTCTTGATATATTCTTACATATGAATTAACTGTTTTCATTTTTAATTATTATTTTATTTGTTAAATTTATCAATAAAAATTATATAAAAATATTTATTTTAAAAAAATTAAAAAAAATTATTTTGAAAGAATAATGAATAAATGGAAATATTATATTATTTTATTAGAGATAATAAAGTTTACATTTTATTTTTAATTAATAAAGAAATAAACATTTATAAATATATTGAATGTTAATTATAAATAATTACAAAACATATTATTTTTTTAATACATTATAAAAACAAAAATTAATAAAAAATAAAAAAAATTATTTTTTAAAAATGAAAATTTTAATATATAATAAATATGAGTCAACAGAAATTTAAACAATTTTATGACCAAATAATAGAAGAAGAGAATAAAGCAAGATTAGAAATAGAAAAAGAAAACAGAAATAAGTAAATTAAAAAATATAAAAAAAATAGAAAAAAAGAAGAAGAAGAAAGAAAAGAAAAAGCAAAACAAGAATTAATTCAATATGAAGCAGAATTAAGAGAAGAATTAAATGAAAAAAAAAAAGAAGTAAAAAAATATTTTTAAAATATTTCAAATTATTAAATTTATTAGGTTGATGCAACAAAAAGTGATTTAGAAAAAGCAGAAAAAGAAGAACTTCAAGAAATAGAAAATATTAAATCTCTTGTTGAAGAAAGAAAAAATAATATTATTGATTTTATTATTAATAATATTATTGAAGTTGATTTATCTTTTCCTGAAAGTGTTAAAAAAAGATTTAAAAAGAAAAAGAAAAAAAATTAAATATGATTTTATTTGTTTAATAATAAAAAATTGTTTTTTATTTATTTATTTGTATTTTATTTTTTTAAAAAAAAGAATATGAAATTATAATAAATAACATTAAAAAAAATTGAAAAAAAAAACCATTTCTCAAAAAACAAAAAAAAAAAAAATATAAAAAATTTATTTTTTTTCTCCTTTAACAACTTTTTTTTTTTTTTTTTTCAAAGCCTCTTCTCTAATTTTTTGTAACAATTTCTTTTTATTATTACTTAACATCATTTCTCTTAATTTAATATCTTCTTGACTTAATTCTTTATTTTTTTTAATATTATCATTATTAATATCATCATCATTTAAATTATTATCAAAATCATTTTCAAAAACATAATTTCCTTTATCATCAACTTCATAAAAAGGACTTAAATGAAAAGGTAATTTTTTTCCAGGAGAATAATTACTAACAGGTAAAATTTTAATATTATTAACACAATCAAAAATCCATTGTGGTTGAATATATTCTTTATTTTCTTTAAATATAATATTTTCTATTGGTCTATCAATTATATAATGTGTTATTCTTTCATCATTTTCATTAAAAGAAGAATTTTCTGTATCATCTCCGTATAATCCACCACATGATAAAATAATCATTTCAAATATTTCTTTTGGTATTTCACGACTTATGAAAAAAATATAATTTTTAAATAAATTTTTTAATTTTTTATTTTCTTCTTCTTTTTTTGATATTTTATTCCATTCTTCACTTTTTATATTTATTTCTTCTTTTGTATTTATTTGTTCTTTTGAATTTATTTTTTCTTGAAATTGTCTTATATTTAAAGAATTAAAACCAAAAAAAGGAAGATCAAAATTTTCTTCTGGAGGAGGATAATTTAAACCAATATCTTTATATAATTTAAAATTAACAAATTTCATTAAAGTTAAATATAATTCTAAAAAATCATTCATTATTTCATAATCAATATCAAAAGTTAATTTTTGAGGATGATTAAATGGAGAAAGAAAAGTTATTGATTGACCTAAAATTTCTATATTTAAATATATTCCTTTTATTGATATGAAACCTTTTTTAAATATTTGTGATATTGAAATATATAAAAAAAATTCTCTTAAAAGTTTTTGTGACATTTTTACTTTTTCTTCAGAAATTTTTAATAAATCATATTTTGGTAAATTACTAAAAATTCCTATTAAACATAATGCATCATCTAAATCATTTAATGCATCTGAAAATTTTGGATATCTTTCTTTTATTATATGATCTAAAGTATATTTTGGTTTATTTTCTATTAATTTTTTTTCATCATATTTTTCATTTTTTTTTCTAGCTTTTATTATTTTTTTTTGATATGATTTTATTTCTCGAAATTTATTTAATAATTTTTCATTTGCTAAAAATTTTATATCTTTTAAGGAATAATATGTTTTATTTACTCCTTTAAAATGTTTATTTGGTTCTTTTGGGAAAATTCCTTTTAAAATACATAATCTACGAAATTCATTTAATTTTAATTGAAGTTTTTTTAATGCTTGGCTTCTTGTTATAAATTTTTTGGCTGTTCCTTTTTTTGCTGTTTTTTTCAATCTTTTACCCATTGAGTAAATAATTAATTATATTAATTATCTTTTTATAATGATAAAAATAATTTAATAATTTTTTTTTATTTATTTTGTGATAATAAAAAAATTAATAAATTTTCTTTTTTATATTTACTTTTATAATATTACACAAATATTTTTTTTTACTATATTAAACTAAACTTTAATACAAAATTACTCTTTTAATAAAATTAAATTTTATATATTTTTTTCTCTTTGAGATAATCTAATTCCTTCTTTATAAAGTTTATCCCCTTTTTTAACATTAATATCATGTTTAGAATAAATTCCTTTTTTTCCATTATAAAGAAAAACTCCTAAATCTTTATAATAATTAGTAATAATTTTATTTAAATAAGAATCAATATCTTCAATCCATTTATTTGGATTTGGTTCAACTCTATTAATATCAATAATTTCACTTATTTTTTCATTTAATAATTGATTTTTAATATTATTATCAAGAGTATCTATTATTAATTTATCAAATACTTTAAATTTATTTTTATGAGTTTTTGGTCTAAAAATTTTTTGAGATTTAATATAAGATTTAATTGTACCTTTAGTAGGAATTTTTTCTTTATAAATATTTTGAAATTTATTAAAAGAAGATCTTACAAATTGTTCAGAAAAATAAATTTGTTTATCTGTTACTGCAACTTTTGAATCGAAATATCTTGAATTTTCATAATCGAAAATATTTTCATTTAATTTTACTAATTTTTCTTTATTTCTTAATAATTTTGGTTGATCTAAATATTCTTGATTTCTTGTTTTTATTATTATTGGTTTTTCTTTTTTTTCTTTTTTTTTTGGAGAATTTTGAATACTTGTTGTTATTGATTGAGTTTTATTTTTTGATATTGTATTATTTTCTGTATTATTTTCTGTGTTATTGTTATTTTTTATTAAATACAATTTTTTATTTTTTTTATTTTTATTTTTTATATATTTTTTATAAAATTCTGTATCATTTTCATTTATTGTTTTATTTATACTAATTGTATTATTTTCTGAATTTTGAATTTTTATATTATTTGATAATTGAATATTTCTTTTTTTTTTATTTACTTTTTTTTCTTTATTATTTAAAATTGGCATTTCTATATTTTCTGATTCTGCTTTAAAATGATTTTTATTTTGACTTTCTAATAAAGTTTTATATTTATTTAAAAAATATTCTGGAGTTTCATTTCTTATCATAATTGGATTTTTATAATTTAATTGAAAATAATTTGTAAAATTTGATTCATCTTTAATTACTTTATTTTTTTTCATTTCTGATTCTTTTCTTTTTCTTTCAATTAATTTTTTTTGATAAATTTTTTCTGCTTTATTTGGAATTACATCATATCTTTCACATTCAATATCATTTTCATCAATTTTATCAATAAAATCATTATCTGTTAATGTATCTAAAGTATGAATTCTTCTTTTCATTATGTAATTATTTTGCTTTTTTATTTTTATGTTTTTAAAAGTTTGAATATAATTTCTCATTTTTATTTTTTTATTTTTTCTATATTTTATATAACTTTATATATTTTTTTATTAATTATAATTTATTTTTATAACTTTTTTTATTTTAATATTTTTCTATTTTTTTTTTTCTTCTTTTTTTTGTTATACTTTAATTATTTATTGAGGCATTTCTTTTTTATGTAATCATAAAATATTTTTTAAATTCATCAATTTGATTATAATATATTGAATTTAATACTTCATTAATATTAAAAGCTTTTTTATCACAAAAATATAATAATTTAATTTTTTTTATTTAATATTGTTTTATAATTTAACCCTTCCTATCTTTTCTATACTATTCTTATTATATTCTTTGTTCATTGTTATTTTTTATTATTTTTTTGTCAAATTCCTAATAAAATAATTATATAAAGAAAAAGATTTATAAATAAAACAATTTATTTAAAACAAAACATTCTTTTTTACAAATTTAAATTAAAATAAATACTATTTTTGCATTTAAACAAGAAAAAAGAACATTAATGTTAATTTGAGTATTTTAAAAATTTATAAAAACAAACAATTTGAATTTTATCATAATAATTTTGATAATTTTATTATTATATAAATTAAACCATATTAATTTTTTTAATTAAAATAATTTTTATAAAATGCAAAATTTAAGGGCAATAAAACCAATTGATGAAGATTTTTTTTTAATTTATAGAAAAAGAAAAAAAGGTATTCCAAATCCAATAATTGATTATGATAATTTTCCCCAAATTTCAAATATAAAAGATTCAGAATCAAATAGTTTAATAAAAAAAATCCCAAAATTAAATATTGATAATATTAAATATCCAGTTGTTTTTACACATACTTCATATATAATTGATAAAAAAGCAAAATTAAAAAAAAAATATTTTCATAAACAATATTTATTAAGTATTAAATATTTAAAATTCCTTAGTCAAGAAAATTTAACTGAAGATTTTTTAGAAAAACTTTCAATAATAGAATCAACTAAAAATAATATTAACAATAATGAAAATGATAATTCAAATTTTACAATTAAAAAAAGTCAAACTCAAAAAAAAATAAAAGAATTTTTATCAAATGCAAAAATAAATGAACAAATTAATATTTTAAGAGAATTAGATGAAATTCCTAATTCAGAAATAAAAAATACAGCAGATTATATTATTAATAATATAAATTCAAAAAAAGAAAATAAAAAAATAAAAAAAATTAAAACTCCAAAATTAATAATTCATAATATTTTCTTTGAATGGATTTTAAATAAAGTTATGCATAAAACAGAAATAAGAAATCAATATAATGAAGTCGTTTCAGTTGAATATGTTATTAATTTATTAAATAAAGAAGTTAAGACTTTTAAAAAAAATATTATTAATTATGTTTCAAAAAATGAAAAATTAAAAAAAAAACAAATTGAAAATTCTGACAACGAAGATTTTTTTTCTCCTTATTATAATTCAGATGAAGAATTTGATAATAAAAGAACATATCTTTTTACAGATAGAATAAAAAATAATAAAACAATAAAAAAAATAGATTTAGATGAAATGAATACTTTAAATTCAGTAAAAAATAATAAAATATATAATGATAAAATTTTTAGTGATGATGAAGAAAAAAAAAATTATTATAATACAATTGATACAGAATCAACAATTAATAGAATAAATAAAAATAATAAATTAAATCCACTTTCTTTTTCTTCAAATACTTCAAATATAACAAGAAATATAAGAAGTAATATTAGTATTGGTACAATGACTGAAAAAACTTATAATTCTAATTCAAATAATAAATTATTCTTTTCTAATAATAATATTGATTCTACTAATGATGATTTCTCTGAGAGAAATAGTCATAGGAAAGATTTATCTTATGGCAAATCTGCAATTATTACTAATAAAAAAAAAGAATTTATTACTAATAGAGATAGAGAAAATGTTATTTTTGAAAATACAAATGAAAATTTTAATTTAACTAAAAAATCTTTTAGAAATGGGGAAAATGAATATTTATATAATAGTAATAATAATATAAATAATAAAAATAATGGGGTTATTAATAAAAATTTACCTAAAATATTTGATAATAATAAATTTAGTAATTTAAATTCTAATACAAATAGTTTACAAATGACTAAAAGAACAGATAATAATTATACAAAAACTGATAAAATTTCTTTTTCTGGGAGTAATACAGAAAGAGATAGATATGAAATTTTTAATCCAAAAATTACTCAACAATCAAATAATTATCAAAATATAATGATCATGAATAATAATAATAATAATAATAATAATAATAATAATAATAATAATAATAATAATAATAATAATAATAATAATTATTATTATAGTAATATTTCATATGGTATAGAAAAAAAAAGAGATTTTTCAAATGATTCAAATGGAGAAAAAAAAAGATTTTATCCTGAACAAAATGCATTAAAAAAATATCAATATCTAGAACTTTCAGGTAAAAAAGAAGAATCAAAATATAGACCAATAACAGCAAGTGACAGAAAAAAAAAAATTGATAATAGAGTAATGAATAATATTAAAATTAATGATAATTTTTCTAATAGAAGTCCAACTAATTTTGAATTATATGGTAATGATTTTAAAAAACATAAAGGAGTTAATTATTATAGTAATAATAAATATAATTCATTACAACAAAAATTGATTGATAATTTATCAAAAATAAATTCAAATTCAAATAATCAATATTCAGTTAATTTAACTGAAAAATATATATCTAATTCACTTTCAATAATGAATAATTCTTCTAATAATAATAATAGAAAAATTCAAAAAAATAATAATAATAATATGAATGATAATAATGCTTTAAATATAAATATGTTTCATCCTAATTATTATAGGTATTTCAGTCAAAATAATAATAATAAAAAAAAGAATATTGACAGTATAACTAGTAAAAAAATTAATGATTTATATCAATTTGGAAAATCTACAGAAATTAATAGAAATAATAATTTAATTAGTAATAATACAAATAAAAATGAGAGAAGTTCTTATCAAGAAACAAAAAATGAAACTCAAATAAATATAAATACTAAAAAAATAATTCCAAAAATTGATAATATTTATGATTTTACTAAATTTGTTGAAGAAGAAAAAATAAATCATAAAATTGATGATAACATAAATTCAAAAAAAGAAAATTTAAATGAAAAAATAAATAATAAAGAAAAAAATACATGTTTAAAAGCAAAAAATCAAAAGCATAAAAAAAATAATAATAATAATCAAATAAATCATCATTTATTAATTAATAGGAATTCAAATACATATAAAAAATTAAATACTGTATTAAATGAATCAACAAAGTTTAATTCTAAAATATTAGAATTATCTTATGCTTTAAAAAATATAAAAACTAAAATTATAAAGAAAACAAAAAATATAAAATAAAAAAATAATTAATTTATTTTGTATTTAGATATTAATATATTTTTATATTATTTTATTAATATTTTATTTAAAAAACAAAATATTCAATTTTTTATTTTATTTATAGGAAAAAATAAATTAAAAAATATTTAATACAATTACAAAAAAGCTAAATTAATTTTTTTTAGTCTTTTTCATCATTACTTTTATCATTAATTTCTTCAACAAGTTCTTTAGAATACATTTTATGAATTTTATTAACTTGATTAATTTTATTTTCAGCATATTCCAATTCACATAATTCAAAAATATATGAACTTCCAGGATTTAAATCTTTAGGAATAAAAAGAGAAGGTAAAACAAAAATTAAATCATTTGAAGAAACAAAAGTTGCATATCCACCTTCAATTTTACTTAAAGTACATATAACTTTACTTAAACATTTTTCATTATCATTATCATTACCATTTATATTTAATTTATTATCTTCAATATTTTCATTTTCTATATTCTTTTCATTATTTTCTTTTAATTCATTTATATTTTCAAAACTTCCTTTTTTTATTAATCTTTCTGATTCAAATATTTCTAATTCTTTTTCTGTTGTTTTCATAAACATTTTTTTAAAATCTGTTTTTTTTTCTTTTTCTATTTTATTTTGTTCTATTTCATGATTTATTAATAAATTTGATACTTTTTCACATAAAGCTTCTATATCATATCCATTTTTTTTTCCTCCTTTTCTGAAACTTAATAAATCATCATGTTTTTTTTCTATTGAATATATTTTATTTTCATTATTTATATTTTGAGTATTATTTTCTGAATTATTATTATTATTATTTGAATTAACTCCTCCTTTAAATATTATTTGATCTGTTAATGAACCAAAGTCATCTTGTGTTTTTTGAAAATGTTCTTCCATTTTTATTTTATTTTAAAAAAATATTTATTTTCTTTTTGAAAAAAATAAAAAAATTTTTATTTTGGAAAAAATTTTATAGTAAAATTTAAATATTAAATAATATTATTTCTCAATAATTTAATACAATTATCTTTAGAAACAAATAAAAATCCATCTGAGATTTCTAAATTAATATGACTTTTAATATCAGAATTATAAAAATCAAAAGGTTGAATTTGTTCAATTAACAAAGGATTAGTTTTATTAGTTAAATCCCAAATTTTAACAAAATTATCTTTTCCATAAGTAACTAAAAAATTTTCTCTTTCACTTAATTTAATACTTTTAATTTCATCATCATGAGCTTTAAAACTTTTTAAAATATCATTTCTTTTCCTAACATCAACAAATGAAATTAAACCAGGTTTATCATTAACAACAATAAGACTAGCATCACTAGAAATAGGTAAAATAATATTACCTCCAATATAAATTTCATTAATTTTACTTTGTTTAGGAGGAAGTAAAAAATCGAATAAAATTGTTTTATGAATATGTTCTTTTTTATTTGTAGTAGCTGCAATAATTCCAGTATTATTAAGGAAAGTTGCATCTTTTGTAATAATAAAATTATCTTTTAAAATAGAATTTTTTGGTAATTTTGTTCTTTTATAATGATCAAAAGACCAATTATAAATATTCCCTTCTTTATCAACAACAATAAATTCATTTCCATAAGGAGAAAATTTAATTCTTGTTATATTATGTGATATTTTAGAATTTCTTTTCTCAATTTTAAATTCATCTAATGATTTTTTTGTATTTGAATCATATGACCATAAAGATATTATTCCATTTTCAGTTGATGTTAAATATAAAGGTAATTGAGGATGTGATTCAATAACTTTACAATAACTTAATGTATTTATATCATTTAATGATATATCTTCATTATATTTTTCACTTTGTATTTCATTAAAATTTTCTGGTGGAAGAGAACATGTCATTGGGAATTGAGTATAATTACTTCTTGATGTTATATTATGTGATATTATAGATATTATTTCATTATAGTTTTCTTTTAATAAATTTTCTGCAATATTTGAGTAATTATAATTAAAACTTTTTTTATATAATTCTTCCCAATCATCATTATTTTTTTCTGTTAAATTATAAAAATTATTATTTCTTGAACTTACTAATAAACTATTTAATAAATTTATTTTTCTATGTCCTGATGATATCATTGATACTGCAATATTACTTATATCACATTTATTAATTGCGAAATCTTGAACTATTATATTTTCATCAAATTTTGCTATTTCAAATCCATTTCTAAAAACTTGATTTACTCTATTTATACTTCTTTTTGTATATGAACATTCAGGAATATAATTTTCTTGTGTTTCATCAATTGGTATATTTTCAATTTTTATTTCTTCTTTATCGGAATTATCATCTTGATCATTTGAGTTATATTTTTTTCTTTCATATTTTATTATATAACAAAGGTAACTTAAATATTTGATAATAATATCTTTTAAATTAAATGTATTTTCAAAAATTTCTAATTTTTCTTGTTTTGGGAAGGCTAATTCTATTTTTATTATTTTAAATTTATCATATGTTATATTCATATCTTTTTTTGTATATATTGATTTTAATTCATCATGAATTTTATAAATTAAATTTGTTCTCATATATATTTTTATATAATTTTCTAAATTTGATTCAAAATTTAATTTATAGTTATTCATTAATGAAGATAAATATTGAGCGAATTTAAATTCTTCATGAAAATATAACTCCTCTTTTTCTATAGGTTCACCAATTAATTCTGTTAATGAAATTTTTTGAATTTTTTTATGTTTTTCTAATAAATTATGAAATTCATTAATTACACCTAAATTAAGAAATTGAATAAAAAATGAAATTCCTTCATCTCTCTTTAATTTATTATTACCATTAATTTGTTCAGTTATTCTTGATTTAATTTTTATAATATATTTATTTATATTTTCTAAATGTTCACTTGCTTTATGAAATGTCATTTTATGTATATCTTCATATACAGAAAATAAAGATTTTAAAATTTGATAAATGTCTATAATATGAGAATATTTTAATGTAATTTTAGAAACAAATAATAAATAAAAATACATCATAAATATTATTCTAAAAATATATAATCTCATTTCTGCACTTCTAATATTATCATTTTCAATTTGTATTAAATTCCCTGAAGCAACTGGAGAAAGTGGTAAATTTGAACTTTCTTTTTTTTTCCAAGCTACTAATTTCTTTACTATTTGATTTATAAAATGATAAATTTGAACTAATTTATCTAAAATTTTACTAATTTTATTCAAATTTACATTTTCAAAAAAATTAAAATTAATCAAAACATATAAATTTTTATTTAATAATCTTTCAGTATAATTAGTTAAACTAATTAAAGTTTCTCTAATAGTATTACTTCTAGAACAACTAATTTGAGCATTTTGATATTCATCTAATAAAATATATTCATAATTAACTTGATGATAATATTTATTTTTATTTAAAATTCCATTAGCTTCTAAATAACCAAATAAATTATCAATTCTAGCAAAATATTTTTCAACCTCATTTTTATCAGGAGCATATAAAGTATCTAAAACAACTCTATCACAAATTAAACTTTTCAACATTTCTTTAATATTTGGACTTAATTGTTGATATGAATTATTATGTTTTTGTTTATATAAACCTAATAAAGGAGCAAAAATTGCTCCTCTTTTAGCAGCATTAATTAAACATAATTCTGTTAAATTACTATAATTAATATCTAATTTTTTTAATTTATATGAATTATCTTCTATTTCTGTTATTTTATTTGAATTTGATTTTGTATTTATTTCTTCTTCTTCTTCTTCTTCACCTGGATTTATATTATCCATATCCCACATATCTTCAAAATTTGTATTTTCTACATTTTGAACTTTATTTTGTGATTCTTCATATTTTTGTAAATATACTTTTTCTAAACTTTTAGCATATAAAATTATTTTATAATCAAAAACATTTAATCCAAAAATTCTTTGAATTATATCTAAATTTGATTTATAATCATCAATATTATCAAAAATTTCTTTTATATTATGGAAAAAATATTCATTATCATAATTTAAAATGTATTCTAAAGCTAAGTCAATTTTTCCTTGTCCTAAATAACCAAAAGTTACTAAATAAGGATCTCTAATTACAATTCCGAAATTAATAAAATAATCTTGAAATAATTTATCAAGAGAATAAAATTTTTTATATGAATCATTTCCATATTTAGAAGTTACTAATCTTAAAACACAAATTGTTAAATTTATATCTTTCATTTTTTCTAAAGTCATATCTAATGCAGATCTTATATCATCAGCAAGTAAATAAAAATATGCAGCGTAAATATATTTTTTTTTATTCATTAATGAATCTGCATTATGTTTTGCAATTTTTCTATTTTTTTCAATTGAAAAATCTCTCATTATAAATTTTTTAATTTTTTCATTTTGTGGTTCTCTATCAAAATATTCTAAAATTAAATTTTGTTTATCTGCTAAATATAAATATAAACAAATATATTGAGTAAAATTATTTTCTTGAGTTTTATTTTCATTATTATTATAAGTTTTTTCTCTCATTATTCTTTTATATTCATTTCTTGCTACATTTTCTAATAACTCTTTTAATTTAATATTACTTTTAATCCAAATTGGAACATTAAATAATGTCATTCTTTTCCAAGTTATACTTTTTATTTTATTATTACATATAAAATTTAATATATCTTGTTGATTATTAATTAAATAAATCCAACATAAATCTGTTGAAGATAATTTAAAAGTTCCTTTTTCAAATTCTTTTTTTTTCATTGTTACTTTTAACATGAAATACTTTGTAAAATTATCTATATTTCTAGTTTCTTCATTTGATATTAAATCATATGTATATCTCATATGATATAAATTTGATGTTTTTGAACACCATTTTTTAATTGGATTTGTATTTTGATCATCTAATTCTGTTTTGAAATGTAATGGAGAATGTAATAAAGAATTTTTTTTCTTTGAATAAACTTCATCATTGTGTTTAACTCCACTTAAAGTATTATAATCATTTTCAAATACTATTTTTTGAATGTAATCAAAAGAATTTCCTTCAAAAAAATTTGGAATTAATTTTGAATTTTTGTATATATTTGTAAAACCATTTTGATATGTATTATATAAATTACAAAAAATATTTAATATCATTTTTATTATATTTTCATTATCTGTAACAAAATAATCTATAATTGTTTCATTGTCAAAAATTGAATATGATGTTGAATTTAGAATTATTAATTCTTGTACAGTTGAATTAAATAATAAACTTTGATTTATTTGACTTACAAATGATAGTTGTTCAATTTGACTTTCATTAAATATTATCATATCATTATCTAAACTTAATTTAGTAAAAGTATTAGAAATATTAAATATATATTTAAAATCAAATGAAAAATGTTCATTTGAATTTTTATTTCTTGGAATTCTAATTAATCTAATGTTTTTTGAAGAAATTACAATTAACATAAGATATATTCCACAATGAATTAAATCAATAAATAAATCTTTTTCAAAATTTCCTTCTTTATCAGTAAAATCATTTCTAATTCTATAAAACATTCTATTTAAAATATCATATGAATTAATATAATTACTAGTAATAAATATTATATAATTATTAAAATAAATTTTTGTAAAAAGTAATTTTTGGAAAATTACAGTTTGAAAAATTGTTTTTTTAATTCCATCTTTATCTAAACTATTAATACTTACTGTATTAGTTTCATCATAAGATTTAAAATAATATATTTTATCTTCTGAAAAAATAAATTCTTGATTGGCCCAAATTTTTTGATCACTTTCAATTCTTTCATGTAAAATTTTCCAATTATAAATAAATTGTCCTCTATATTCATTTTCAAAATTTTCTTCATTATTTATTATTTTTAATGAACAGTCTATTAATGAATAATGAGTTTTTATTAATAATCCTGTTTCAACATTTCTTTTTAATTTTATTTTATGATCTACTATTATATTCGCATATATTGGAGGATCTAAAAAAATATTTGTAATTTTTGGTATTTTTTCTCCGAAAAATTTATTTAAATCTATTAATATAAAATGTTTTTCTAAAATTGAATTTGAAATAAAATTTACTTTTTTCTTAAATTTATTTGAAAAAATATAAATAATTCCAATCATTTGTTTTCCATTAAAATCATATGAAAAAATAATAAAATCAGAATCTTTAACCCAATGAATATTATTAATAATACAATTTTCAAAAATAATAGTTTTATGAAACTCTAATTTTGAATTAATAATAATAATTAAAGAATCATTATTAAAATGTTGTAAAATAAAAGTCCTCCTATTTTTAATATTATATTCAGCATCAACAATATTTTTATATAAAGTAAAAGCTTTCCTAGATTCATTTAAATAAATAATAGAATTATCAGTTAAAAGTTCATTAAAATTATATTTAGTAGGAACAGCATCTCCTTTAATAATAAATTTTCTTATATTCATATATTTATCAATAAAAAAAGCAGAATATTTTCTATCATAAGTTCTAGTAACTTTTAATAAAGTAAATGAAGAATCATAATTTTCATCAAGTTGTAATTTAATTACTTTATCTAATGAAGGATTATTAAAAGGTAACGATTGTAATCCATTAATTTGATATAAAATAACATTTTCTTGAAAATTAAAAATTAAATAGTCAGATGATATTGTTTTTAAATTATATTCATTAAAATTAAAAAAAGTATTAATTTCATCATCACTTAAAGTATTTTTATTTTTCCTTTCATTCCATTTATCCATTGAAACAATCCCTGATTGATAACCTTCAATTGTTTCAGGATTATAATTTTTAAATATTGGATTTTCATTATCATAAATTAAACTAAATGATAAATAAGGAAAATCAATAATTTCAGTTTGAGTTGATAAATTAATATAAAGTAATACTACCATATTAGGAACAAAATCATATGTTTCTTCATTAAATTCAAAAACTTTTCTTAAAATTAAAAAATTTAATCCTGTTGTAGTAACAAAAAAAACAGAACAATCTTGATAATCAATATACATTGGAATACTTTTTTGATATTCTTTCATAAAAACAATATTTTCTTTTAATGATATTATCGATTCTTTATATTCTTGAGCATTTTCATTAAATGATGTTCTACATTTATAAACTAAGGATAATTTATCATTATTATATTTACATAATAAAATATTTTTTGTATCATATGTAATTTGAAAAAATTCTAAAGGAAATAATTCAATTTCTTTTGGGAAAAAATTAATTTCACAATCTAATACTTTTATCATATTTAAATTAACATCAAATAATTTTATTATTCTTCTTTTATTAATTGTTGCTACAACATCACCAATTGTTGAAACTGATAATTCTAAAATATTTTCTACATTTACTGATTTTTCTAAAGAAAATTTTATTTTTAAATCATAATCAGAGAGATTTGAACATGATAATTTATATATTTCTAAATATGATTGTGTACATAAAATTAAATTTGAATTTTTTGGTAAAACTACAAAATCTATTATTATTTCATTATGATAAAATGAATATATGTGAACTAGTCTTATTGGTTCTAATACTAATATTGAATTTTTATTTTTTATAAATATGAAATTATGGTTCCTATTTAAAGTACGAAATCTTATTATTGAATCATAATATTGGATTTTATATTCTGTTTTGGTTGTTTTTGGATTATTCATTTCTTTCTTTTTTTATTTAAATTATTATTCATTTATTAAAAAATTATTAATTTTTTTTTAAATTTTTTATTTTTTTTAAATTATTTCTTATACCTAATTTTTTTGTAGAAAAATTTTTATTATTATAAGATATTTTTACAAAAAAAAAAGGATCTCAATTATAAAATTAAAAGTCATTTTTAAAGAATTTAAAAATATAATAAGTTTCTTTTTATAAAAATAGTATTAGTTAATTAGAAAAATATTGAAAACAATATAATTTTTTTTTGAAATTGTAAAATAAATGTATCTTTCATTACATTTCTTTTATTATTATAATATAATTTATATAAATTTTAACTTCCCTATTTTTTATTTTCATCTAATTTATGCATTTCAATTCTGATTGGGCTTTCTTTTATATTTTCTTTAGGAATTTCTTTCCCATTTTGATATTCATATTCATTTTCATTTTCATTTTTATTTTTATTAATATTATTATAATCAACTTGATAATAAGAAAATCCATAATAAATTGAATAATAAATACCAAATGAATATAAACCAAAAGTAGCTAAAAAAAATGGAATAATACTTTTAAAAATAAACACTAAAGCTAAATTCCATTTCCCAGGAATTAGAAAATATAAAATTATTCCAATACCAGAAATTATTAAAATAGGTAATCTAAATAACCAATATTTAAAAATAACTCTATTCCAAATAATTAATTTTTCACTTACATGACCAAATTTTTTTTCAATCAACATAATTAAAATTAAAATTCCTAAATGAGCTCCAATAACTGCAGAAATTGATAAAGATTGATACAAACCATCATTTTTAAACATTAGATAATCTTTTTTTATTTTACACCTAACACCATTAAAAATTTTTTTAGTGATTTCATCAATATTACTTTCTTTAACACTAAAATAAGTAATAATAGTAATAATAACTAAAACTAAATGAAAAATCATAAATATTAGATTATTAAATTTCTTTTGAAAAAAATTTAAAAAATCAAAATTGTTATATTTATGAAAACTCAAAATATAAAAAATAACAAAATAATTTCCTAAACCTAATAAAAAACCATAAATAACTTGATTAAGAGAATGTGCCCCTAAAATAATTCTACTACTCATAATCATAAACATTAAAATAATAAAAAGAAAATAAATAATAACTTTAAAAATAATTCCTTTTTTATTTTTTTGAAAAATTTTAAAATCTGTTAAAATTGTTGCAAGTGATAAATAAACACAAGAACTTGTCATTGAATGACCTGATGGATTTCCATAACCTGAATTACAAGCAAATATTATTTTTTCACTTTCCCAATATGGTCGATTATTTCTATAAAACATTTTAAAAAGATTTGTTAGATAACTTGTATAAATTATTGATTGGAGATATTGAAATGAATAATTTATTGGAAATGTTGAAAAAATTATTATCCAGGTAAACATTGTTATTTTTGCTGTTCCAAAATGAGAAATTAATTTCCAAAATTTTTCAAATGAACAATCTTTTTCATAATTTTCTTGAATTTTTTCTTCTAATTCTATTGATTTTGAAAATAATTTTTTTCTGTAGGAAAATTCACTTGATATTATTAATATATAATATATTATTGCTATTATTATTTTTATTTTTAATATTTTTTTTTCTTTTTTTTCTTTGTTTAATATTTCTATGGAATTAGAATGCATTTCAATATTTATTTTCATATTTGATATTGCATTTTCATTTTCTATATTATTATCTTTTGATATATTTTTTTTCATTTTATTTTTATTTATTTTTGTAAAAGGATTTTCTTTTTTATAAAATATTTTAATTTATTTAAAAAAATGTTTATTTAAAAAATCAGTTTTTTTTTTTTGATTATTCAGTATTGCAGAACAGGTTCATTTAGAAAATTTAATTTCCATCATATGAAACACGGTTATAAAATCATCATTTTTAATAAATTAAATTAATCAATTATTAAAATTATTTAAATTAAATTTATTTATGGTTTAAAATTATTTTTTTTTAATAAAAAAATAGTTTTTTACTTTGAAATGTAATAATATAGGTTTTTACTTATATCAAGTAAAACTACTATTTTTGAATTTATAAATGATATTAATTAAAAAATTTCATAAAAATCAAATTTATTTAAAAAATTCCTATATCCAAATTATTTCAAATTGAAATAAAATTTTAATAATTTTTATTTTTTAAAATAAAATTTCAATGAATTCTTCTCCTAATATAATTAATGATATAGAAAAATCATTTTATTCAAATAATGTAACACAAATAATGGATTCGAATTCAAATATCTTTTTATCATCTTCTCCATTATTTAGACAAGTATTAAATAACTCAAAAATAAAATCAAGAAATATGAATCAAGAAATTATCAATCAATTTAAAACAAATAAAATATTTAAGAATAACAATTTAAAAACAATAAAACAGAAATTATATTCATTAAGTCCTTCAATCACAGATAGAAAAAAATTAACATCATATTATAAAACAACATTAGATAATAAACATCATGAAAAAAAAACTGATGAGCAAAAAATAGAAAAAAAACTTTTATTTAAAAAATATAAAATAAATAAAAACTTTTCACAAAAATTCCATCTTCCAAAAATAGAAGATAAAGACTTAACATTTCAAATAAGAGAAAAATTTTTTAAAAGTTTAGACAAAGCATGTACAACAATAGAAACAAACAAACAAATCCAATCAAGAATAAATGAAATGACAAATTATTTCCAAATCGAAAAATATAACAAAAAAATAAATGAAGATGAAACTAAAAATTTTTTTTTAAAGAAAATGCCAAAAATAAATATAAAAGTATTAAAAAAAGATGAAGACGAAATAATAGAAAACATAAAAAAAATCCATAAAAAAAAAGATAGTATAAAATATCCCCAAGATGAAAATAAAGAAAATTTTAAAAAAGAAGAAAAAAAAACAAAAAAAAACATATCAATAAATTTATTTCGAAAAATGTCATTTAATGGAATATTAACAGCAAATACAAAAAAAAACGAAAAAAAACCAATATCAGAAAAGCATCAAGTAAATGCAATAATTTCATTAATAAAATTTGCACATAAGCCAAATGCAATAAGTCAATTTACATTAAATATATATAATAATAAAGCATATTTATTTGGTGGATTATCAACAGGTTACAATAATAAATTTTGGAAATATGATATTGCATTAAGAAAATGGGATAAAATTAATATTAATAAATATGATGAACCTGTACCAAGATATGGTCACTCTTCTATTTTATTAGGAAATAATATTATTATTTTTGGTGGAGAAACACCAAAAAATTATTTTAAAGCTACTGAAGAATTAATTATTTATAATATTGATAGTAATAAATTTTCTTTTCCTAGAATTAAAAAAGGAAGAATTTCTCAGAGAAAAGGACATATTTGTGTTTCTGCAAGTCAGACTATGTTAATTCAAGGAGGATTAAATTTAGATAGTTTGAAAATTGAATGTTCTTCTTATATTTTTAATCCTTTTAAAATGAGTTGGTCATCTTTAATTTATATTGGAGAAAAATTACCTAAAGTTATGTATCATAATGCAGTTATTGTTAATAATTTTAATAGTTATACTAATCAATCTTTTTCTTTTTATAAACCTCCTCATAATTTACCTTCTAATAGATTGAAAAAAATTAAAATTGAAGGAATTTATATTTTTGGAGGAATTAATGAAGAAAGAATTATTAATAATGATTTGTTTATTATTTCTATTTGTAAAAAACCTTGTGAAGTTTTTAAAGTTAAAACTTTTGGTATTCCTCCCAAAGAAAGATTTAATTTTAAAATGGTTTTTATTAATGATTATAATTTTATTGTTATTAATGGAGGGACTGGATATAAACAATATGTTTTTAATGATTTAATGATTTTAGATTTAGAAAGTTTAAATTGGATTAAACCTATTTTTGAAAGTGAAAATTATTTTAGTCCAAATAGGTTAATTCCTAGGACGGAACATGAAATGTTTTTTAATAATGGGAAAATTTATTTGTTTGGAGGAAGAGATGAGAATAATTATGTTAAAACTGATTTTGAATGTGTTGAATTTGAGATTACTAATTTTGAATATTGAATTGAATTTTTTTCTCATTTTAAAATTATTAATTGGATATAAATTTGAATTTTTTTTTGTTATTTTATGATAATTAGAATATTATTTTTTATTTTAAAAGTTATAAATATTGTTTATCAAAAAAATAGAAAATTTTGTATTAATATTATTTTACATTATTTATACTTTTAATTTTTGAAAATGAAAATAATAAATAATTTACTCATTTATAGTTATTAGTAATTATATTATATGATTTATACTTAATATGAATTAAATATTTATAAAATTTTCTAAAAAATAAAGCTTAGAAAATAAATGAATTCTCTTTTTTTAAAAAAATTATCAATAATAAAGGAAAATTCAATTAATTTATCAAGGAATTATATCAATAATGGTAAAATAAATGCTTTATATAAACCAATATTATCATTTCAAGATGAGACAAAAAGAAATTCAAATAATAATATTAATAATTCAATCAAATTATTAAAAACTAGAAATTTATTTCTTAAAAAATTGACAAATACAAATAATTCAAATGAAATAAAAAATTATTATTATAATCATAAAAAAACTATATCTTTAGATAGAATTGACAAAAATATTAAAATAGATAAAAAAACAATGAGACTTAAAAAAGAAATGAAATCATTATCACCTTTTAATCCAAATATATCTAAATCAAATAAAAATATTTATGATTTCCCAAATATCAAACTTAATAAATATAATTCATTAAATTCTTTCTATTCAATAAATAATAGTAATACAATAGATAATGATTTAATTAAAAGTTCTTCAGCAAAAAAAATTGAAAATATATTTTTAATTGATGATAAAAAATTATTTCAAAATAAATTAATTCCTATTAAAAAAAAGAAAGAAGATATAATAAATATTTTTAGAAAAAATAAATTAAATTCAAAGTTAACTGTAAGTTCAATTATAGAAACAAATATAAATTCAAAATCTCAAAAAGAACAAATTGAAAATCCTTCTCAACAATTATCAGTAAGAACAAATACAAAAAAATTAAAAGATACAAACAATTCTTTTTTTAATAAAACAGAACAAAATATTATTACTGATAAAATAGAAAGTAAAGTTAAAAAAGATATAATAGAAAATAAAATAAAATTAATATTAAGAAAAAATACTAAAAGTATTGAAAATATTAAAGATGAAAATAATAAAGATGAAAATAATGAACAAAATGATTTATTGTTTTTTAAATCATCAAATTTAAAAAATATAAAATGGAAAATTCCTAGAATTAAAAAAGCAGTTAGAAAAAAAATAATAGAAGAAATATTAAATTTTTTTTTATCTGAAATTCCAAAAAATAAAAATTTAGATTTTAAAAAGAAATTATTAAAAAAAAGTAAAATATTAATAAAAAATGATGTAATATCAATAATAAATAATAATTTATCAGTAAAAAGTCCATATGAAGATAAAAAATCATATTTTAAAAGAATAAAAAAAGAATTTTTAAAAGAAAATAATGAAGAAAATAATTTTGATGACAAATTTATTACATTTTTTAATGATAAAAGTAAAGAGGAAATTTCAATAAAGATAAATTATTCAAATCATTTAGTCGACACTTACTTTAATTATAAAAAAGAATTTTTATATTATTTATTTTATGGTGATAAAAAAGCAAGAAGACGTTCTGTAATTATATCTCATGTTTTTACTTCAAAAACAAAATCTTTTTTTTATCATTTAGATCTTAAAAATTTAATATTTATTAATAAATTCTTTCTAAATGATAATTTTGATGATATAAAAAAAGAAATATCAAATCCAAATTCAAAAATTATAATGAAAAAATTCCCAAAAAGATTATCAAATTTATCTGAATTAATATTAAATCCTCATAAAGAAGTAAAATTAGAAAAAATGAAATTTCAAATATATAATTTTAAGAGGATTTTTAATAAATTAGAAAATATTTCAATTTTAAAAAGAAAAGATAATTTAAGAAGAATAAAGAAAAAAAAATCAATAATATATCAAAAAGAAATTAATAGTGATATGGTATTTAGATGTTTATGTTATTATATTTATTATAATGATGAAAAAGAATTTATAAAATGTTTCTTACAATTTAAAGATATGATTGATATTGAACAAACAGATTCAAAATATAATACATTACTTACATTAAGTGTTAAATATAATTGTTTCGAAATATTTAAATTTTTGATTGAAAAAGGAGCAAATGTAAATACACAAAATATTTATTTAAATACTCCTTTACATTATGCATTTGCTTCAAAATTATATAAATTTATTGATTTATTAATTATTAATGGTGCAGATGAAAATTTAAAAAATATTTATGGTAAAAATTATTTTGAATGTGTAAATATTGAAGAAAATTAAAATATTTAATTTGAATTTTTTATTTGTTATAAAAAAAATAAAATTCACTATTAGTATTAATTAAAAAAAAATTTATTTGTTATAAAAATGGAAATTTGTTTAATATATGGTGAAACGGCAAATGAATTTGATATTCCTTTAAATGTTTCAATTAGTTATATAAATGATTTATGTTTAAAAATTTTTCCCCTTCAATCTAAAAAATTTAATATTATATATAATGAACAAAATCTTTCAGAATTAGACAAAGAAACACCAATACAAGAAATTTTTGATAATAATATTAATACTCCAATATTAATTTATATTGTTCCAAATGAAAATGAAGAAATAGAAAATAATATTTTATCAGAAAAAGATTATAATTATTTTAGATTAATGAAAGAGAAATTTGAAAATTTTAATAAAGATTTTAATCAATCTAATCAAGAAATTCAACAATTCGAAAAAATATATAAGTCGAAAAGTCAAAAATTAGCTAGTTTATTTAAAGATTTTGAAGAAAATACATTTGAGATTAATTATAAAATTAATAGATATTATAATATTAACCATTATAATTTTTGCGTCCAATTTTTTCAACAAAATCAAGAACATTTAAAAATAAATGAATATAATTTAAAAAACGTAAATAAACATTTAGAAAATTGTATAAATAATTATAAAATAATTGAAAATCAAATTATTTTTCAAAATAAAATTATTGAATTTTTAAATAATTATATTGAAAAATTTCAAAATATAAAAATTTGTTTTGAAGAAATTAAAAAAAATAATATTTTTAATCATATTATACAAAATTTAGATTTATTATATTCTATTTTATTGGAACCTTATACAAGAAAAAAAATTCAAATTAAAACAAATAAAAAAAAAACATTTAGCGATTATTCAATAGATAGATATAAAGAAGAAATTTTACCTTTATTAGATAATCCAATAAAAAATCAAATTAATAATTCAATTGGAGTTGATAATATATTATTAAAATATCAATCAAATGATAAACTTTTCCAAAAATTTAGAAATAAATCAAATAATTTAAGTAATAAAACTGAATTTAATTCTTCAAAAAAAATAAATTCTAATTATTTTATGAACCATTATTCTAATACTAATAGAAATAAAAATATAAGGAATTTTAATAAAATTCTTGAAAAATATAACTTAAAACTAAGTAGTAATTATATGGAAAATCCAAATCAAAGCAATTTAAATTTAAAAAAAGATAATGAAACAATTGACAATAATGATAATATAAATATATTAAATAATAATTCTAATTCATCAAGAGCAGTCTCAATAAAAGAAAATCGAGATGAAAATAATGGATTTATTGAAAATTATAATAATGAAATGAATAAAAAAAAAGAAACAGAACAAAGAAATTCAATAATTGATTCGAATGAAAATTTGGAAATGAATGAAAATTATGGAAAAGAAGAAAAATATAATCTAACTGAAAATGATAAATTAAATAAAGAAAAATCATTAGAAAAAAACAATAAAATTTTTGATGATTCTCAAAAGAAATCTGTTAAAGGAAATAATGAAAATAAAACGAAAAAAAATAAAAAAGTAATTTTACTTGAATCCAATAATATAAATAACAATAAGAAAAAAAATTCAAATAAACTAAATAATATAAATAGCATAAATCAATTAAATATAATAGAAGAAAATTCAAATGAAATGAATAAATTAAACAACAATAATTTAGATAATATAGATAAAAATGATATAATAAATAATAATAAAACAGATAATAAAAAACAATACAATAAAATCAATAATTTAGAGCAAATTTATAAAAAAAATAATAATTTCAATAATAATAATTTACCTAATACAAATGATAATGATAATTTAATAACAAATTTAAGTAAGTCAAATAACACAAATCAAATCAATAATAATTTAAACCATAATAAAAAAAGTAATTTAAAACATAATTCAAATCAATCAAATAATCAGAGAAATGAAATGAATGATAATTCTATTAATGCTATTCAATCAGATAACAATAAAGAAAAAATTTCTAATGAACAAAATGATGGAATTAAAAATAACAATAATTTAAATAATCCTAAGATTAAAATAAATAAAAAAAAAAAAGATAAAAATAATAAAAATAATAGCAATAATAATATAAATATATATTCTTCAGATAATAATGTAAATAATAATAATGAAATTAATAATAATGAAATAAATAAAAATGAGTATAAAATAGATGATAATAAGGATCAAGAGGAAAATAAAAACATAAATCATGATAATCAAATAAAAATTAATAATAATGAAGAAAAGAAAAAAGAAACAAAATTATCAAATAATAACAATAAAATAAATAACAAAAATTTAAAAGATGAGTATAAAAAAGAAAAATTTAATCAAAAACAAAATTATTCATATAATGAAAGTGATTTAAAAAAATTTTTATCGAAAGAAAAGGAAAAGGATAATAAAAATGATATTTATAATAATAACAATAATGATGTGAATAAAATTAAAAAATCAAATATCAAATCTTCGTTATTTAATTCAAATAAAAAAAAAAAAAATTTATCAGAATCATCATATGAAGAATCAGAAAAATCTAAAGAAAATGATTCAGAATTATCAAATAGTGAAATTAATAACAATAATATTATTAAAGAAAATAATAGTCTTAGACCAATTAACTATGATATAAATGTTTTAACTAATCATGAAAAATATAATTTTCAATATAAACCAAATAATAATTTATATTTACATAGTTTAACAAATGAATCACAAACTCCATCTCATAGTATAGATACTCCAATAAAAAAGTTAAAAATAAAGAAAAAAAAATATGATTTTATAATCTAAATTTATAAAAAAATAAATAATAAAAATAAAGAATATTGTTTTATAAATAAATAAAAAAAATAATAATAACAAAACAAAAATATTATTTTTTTTAAAATTATTAAATTAAATTAATTATATTAATGTCTACAACTGATAGAGCAGAATTAACAAAAATTTTTGCAGAAAACTTCAATTCATCCCTAGGAATAAAAATGGAAAAATCAGGACGAGCATATGAATTAGAAACATTTGCAGATGATTTTTTTTCAAGATTAAATAATGAATATAATAAAAAAGCCGAAACTGTAAAAAAAATATTATATAATCAAAAAAAAAAAAATTTATATTTAAATAGGAAGGAAATATAACAAAAAAAAAATTTTATCAAACTCAAGAACCATTTAAATCAAAAAAAAGGAAAAAAAAAACTTTTTCAAATTCAGTTTTTGACGAACAAGAGCCATGGAAACCAACATATACTCATAATAGATACTTTGAAAAATTTAACAAATTAAATCATGAACACGATCCAAATTCCTGGGAACAAGTAAAATAAAAATTAATATAAAAAAAATATAATATCTATATATAATTATAATAGTTAAGAGCATCTTATGTTCCTAGAACATATGCAAAGGCACATGAACTTCCTCAAGGAAAAGATATTTTTCCTCAGAGAAAAATTGGTGATTACTTTGAGAATATTGGAAAAAAAAATAAAGAAAAATTTAAATTAGGAAAATATGGTACTTCATTAATGAATAAATTAATTAATGATCATAATAAAAAAGAAAAAGAAGATAAGGAAAATGAAGAAAAAATATGGAAATATAAACATTCAAAACCTCCTTTGGAAATTAGTGGTTGGTTACCTTTTAATCATGTTAAAGAAGAATTTTCTGTTTTTCCTGCTGATGATATTCATTCTTTTAGAAAGGAACCTAAAAAGAAATTTTTAATTGAAGAACCTTTTCTTATTCCTAAAAAAGAAGGAGATTATTTTTATCAAAGACCTAGTAAAGCTATTAATCATTATTATATTTTATAAAATATTTTTATTTATTGTCTTTTTTTTTTATTTTTATTATAGTTTTTATTAAAAAAAAATTTAAAATATTTTTTTATATTTTTTGGTTTTTTTTTTATATTTTTAGTTTTTATTTATGAGTTTTTTGGGAAATAGTCCATTAAATTTTTTTGAGTGAAATTTATTATGTTTATTGGTTTTTTTTTTTGATGATTTGGTTTTTTTATTTTTATATCAATTTCTTTTAAATTATTTTCAGATTGGAAATAATTATATATTTTATTTGAAAAAGGAGAATGAATATTTGAATCATCATTTAATTGATTTTGAACTTTTCTTTGAATTTCATATATATTTCTCAAATATATGAAATAAGGATCATTTAAATCTTTTTTGTTTGATAAAAGTACTTTGGATATTTTATTTTTTATTATTTTTTTTTGAGTAGGACAATTTATGCTTCTTAAGTGAGTTAATGATAATTGGAGGTTTTTAAGAAAAATTTGCCTTTCTTCATCTTTTTGGTATACTTTTTTATTGTTTTCAAAATTTTTTCCTAATGTTAAAAAATTTTGCATTATTCTAGATGACATGAAGTTTTTTTATAAAAAATTTTTTTTTGAAGAAGAAGAAATTTAGAATAATTAAATTAACCAAATTTAAAAAATTTTTCTAATTATATTTATTAAATATTTTAAAAGTCTAATTTTAATGTTTCAATATATTTAAATTTTATAAATTACATATTAAACAGAATAATATGAAATTTTATAATTAATCAAAAATTCAAATTTCAAATATAATAAATATATACAAAAAAATTAATCTGTAGTTTCAGTTAAAGATTGAAATTTTTCAATAATTTGATTAATTTTTGGTCTATCTTTACTTGTTTTTGCCAAACATGAAAAAATAATTTTATATTTTTCATTAATAGCATATTTCGATAATTCCTTATATACAATATTATTAAAAAATTCTGTATTTATTGAATTATTAAAATTATTAACAAATGGATGAAGTCCATTATTTATTATCATAAAACTTATAATTCCAAAAGCCCAAATATCTATTGTATCATTATATGGTTGTTCTAAAATAATTTCAGGTGGGATATAAGTAATTGTACCAAATCTTTTAATTAATTTTTCGTTTAAAGTTTTTACAACTGATAAACTAAAATCAATTATTTTAATTTGATGGAAATTATATTTATTTAATTGTTGACTTAATAATATATTTTCTAATTTTAAATCTCTGTGAATTATTCCTAAAGAATGTAAAAATTCAATTGCTTTTGCTATATCTTTTATAATTTGATATTTTTCTTCGTTATTTATTTTATTATCAAATTGATGTGTAAAAATATAACTTTTTAAATTTCCTTCTTCTGCTAATTCTTGTATTATATAAATATAATTTGTATCTTCAAATATATCGTTTATTTTTATTAAGTAAGGTGATGTATAGTTTTTTAATAAAAAACAAATATCTCTTTCCCATTTATCAAAATAATTGTCATCTTCTAACATATTTATTTTTTTTATTTTCTTCATTGCTATAAATTCATTATTTTCAATATCATAATATTTAATTACTTCACCAAAAGAACCTTTTCCAATAATTTTATCAAATTTATATTTTTTAAAATTAGGTTGATGGAATTTTTGATTTTGAATAATTAAATCATATATTTTTTCGAAATTACTATAATTATCAAAATATAAAACATATTTTTTAATATTATCTTCAAAAATATATGAACTAAAATAAATTGGTATTTTTTCACAATTTCCATCATTGACTTTTGTTTTATTATTACCAAATTCGATATATAATTTTTGAATAGGAATAACAAATACTAAATTTAAATTATCATCATAAATAAAAATATCTTTTCCAACAATTTCAAAAATACAAGAAATAAATTTATTTTTTTTCAAAACAAAACAATAGAAAGTATTATTTTCGTTAAATATTATATCTTTATTTTCATTCTTATAATTAGAAAATTTATTTGAATAATTTAATTCAGGTGTACTTAATCTATTTTTTGGTGAAATTATTTCATTTCTTTTTTCTGTTAAATACTGTAAATGTGTACTTGAAAAGTGATTAAATTTTTTATCAATAGATATAAATTGATTTTTAATTTCTTTTAAATCAAATTCAAATTCATTTAAAGCTGAAAGATCATCTGTGATTATGAAATTAAAATTATATGAAAAATTAAAAAATTCTTGGAGTGAATCAGTTGGAAAAGGTAATTTAAAATAATCATTTTGAATATTTTCAAAATATTTATTCTCATTTTCAATGTTATTTTGATTATATTTATTAAAATAATTTAATCCTTTTTTATTTATTGGACAAAATTTAATTAATAGGAAAAAAAATAAATAAAATAAATCTGCATTTTGATTAAGAATTCTTGATTTGAATTCTTCATATGATAAATCTTTATTACTTCTAAAAAATTCTTCAATTATTTCATATCCTTTTTTTAATTCGTTTTCTGTTGTTTTTTCTAAAGTTTTTAAATGAGCAAAAAAGATTTTTGTATTTGATAAATTTACTTTGTGTAAGTTTTCCATATTTAATATTGAGAAAAGGATATCTATTCTTTTTTCACATTTTCCTAAATACAATAACTCACAAAATTCAATAAATTTATTTGATGTTATTGAACGATTATTTAATTTAAATGAGTTATATAATATATTTGAAATAAATAATGGAAATTCCATAAAATTATAAAATAATGGAAATGTTATATCCACTATTTTATTTGATAAATTATAATGTATATTTATATATTTTTCAAATATTACTGGAGATATTTTATTTATAAATAAAAATGGCATAAGGATTTCAATTCCATTTTTTGAAGAGTTCATTTATATAATATTTCAGTCTTAAAAAACTTATTTTCTTTATTAATTAAAATAAGAAAAATAATTATATAAAAAAAATTAAAAAACTATAAAAAAGTATTTTCATAAATAAATTTAACCAGAAATAAATATTAAATATCTAAAAAATAAAA
>JAJJLH010000237.1:0-35001 GCA_023806865.1 Isotricha sp. YL-2021a
CCCAATCCCCAATCCCCAATCCCCAATCCCCAATCCCCAATCCCCACTACATAAATAAAAATAATAAATATTAAAACCCAAAAAAAAAAAAAAAAATCTAATATCACAAAAAAAAAAATTATTAAATAAAAAAATAAACAAAAAAAAAAAAAAATAAAATATTTTAACTCAAATAAAAAAAATTAAAAAAAAACCTATGAACAAACTCCATTAATAGTAGCTAAAATAGTTCTATTTTTCAACTCAGTTCTAAACTCACATAAAATAATACCTTGCCAAGTCCCTAAATTTAACTTCCCATTAGTAATAGGAATAGTAATACTTGGTCCAATCATACCACATTTAATATGACTTGGTGCATCATCTGGTCCTTCATCAACATGAATATAAAATTTACCTTCTGGAACTATTTTATCTAATGTATTTGTTATATCTTCCATTACTGAAGGATCGTATGATTCATTTACTGTTATTGCTGCACTTGTATGTTGAAGAAATAAGTTTAATGTTCCTATTTTTATTTTTTTTATGTCTTCACCTATTATTTCTAATATTTCTGATGTTATTATGTAACATCCTTTTTTTTTTTTAAGGTAAATTTCTTTTTGAATGTATATTGTTTTATTTTCCATTTTTTTTTTTTTTTTTAATTTTTTGGAATGTTTATTTTATATTTTTTATTAATTTTATTTTTATTTATATGCTTATTATTTATTATCTATTATAAGTTAATAACTTATAATAGATAATAAATAATAAGCATATAAATAAAAATAAAATTAATAAAAAATATAAAATAAACATTCCAAAAAATTAAAAAAAAAAAAAAAATGGAAAATAAAACAATATACATTCAAAAAGAAATTTACCTTAAAAAAAAAAAAGGATGTTACATAATAACATCAGAAATATTAGAAATAATAGGTGAAGACATAAAAAAAATAAAAATAGGAACATTAAACTTATTTCTTCAACATACAAGTGCAGCAATAACAGTAAATGAATCATACGATCCTTCAGTAATGGAAGATATAACAAATACATTAGATAAAATAGTTCCAGAAGGTAAATTTTATATTCATGTTGATGAAGGACCAGATGATGCACCAAGTCATATTAAATGTGGTATGATTGGACCAAGTATTACTATTCCTATTACTAATGGGAAGTTAAATTTAGGGACTTGGCAAGGTATTATTTTATGTGAGTTTAGAACTGAGTTGAAAAATAGAACTATTTTAGCTACTATTAATGGAGTTTGTTCATAGGTTTTTTTTTAATTTTTTTTATTTGAGTTAAAATATTTTATTTTTTTTTTTTTTTTTATTTTTTGGAATGTTTATTTTATATTTTTTATTAATTTTATTTTTATTTATATGCTTATTATTTATTATCTATTATAAGTTATTATTATAAATTTTTAAAAAAAAATTAGAAATCATCTTCTAATAATTTATTTGAATCATCTTTATTTTCTTCATGATTTAAATGAAATGATTCTTTTTCATCTTCTTCAATATCATTTTTAGTAACAATTTCTTTTTTCATTAAATCAATATTTATTATTCTTAAATTTTCTGGTATACTATATTTACTACATATACATGATAATTGCATATCAGATAAATTTACATCAATATCTTTTAATGCATCATATAAATTTTCAACTGTAATTGATTTAATTTGTTTATTCTCAGATTCTATTTCTTTTATATAATTTTCAATTATTTCATCAAATGTTTTTTTTACTTTTATTAAACCATTATTAATTAATTGAAATGATTCATGTAAAAGTTTTTCAAATTCTTCATTTGATATTTCAGTCATTGAATCTTCAGTTTCATTATTATTTTTATTATTTTCATTATTATTATCAAAATCATATTCATTATCTATATCATTATTTTTTTCATTATCATTTATAATGTTCTTATTTTCTTCAATTATAGATTTATTTTCATTGTTAATTGAATCATTATTATTTTCAATATTATTAATTCCAATTACTTTTGATAAATTAGATATTTTTAAATCACTTAATTTTGCTTTTGGATCATCAAATTTTTTCATTAAATAAAATATAAACTCAACATATTTATCTTTAAAATCAATTTTTTTTTCATCTATAATATTTTTAATAATAATTAAAGGGAAATAATCTTTATTATCAATATTTTCTTCTTTAATTCCTTCTAATAAACTAATAACTTTATCTTTATATTTCTTATTTAATTTATCAATTAATTTATTTTCAGTTTCACTTTCATATTGTTTTATATAAGAAAATAAAACAGAAAAATATTGACAAAGTTTAACTAAACTTCCATTACTATTAAATAATAAGGCCCCAATATAAATATTTAATATTTTAACATTATAATCATTTCTACAATTTAAAACATTAATAATTGATTCTGTAAATTGATTAATTATTGATATAAATTTTTCAGAATTAATATTTACTTCATCAATTTCTTCTTCATCTTCTTTATTTATATTATTTAATATTTCATTAATAAATTGAGATTTTGAATTATCTAAATTTATATTTTTTGCTTCAAAATTTTTAAATAAAATATATGTAAATTGATTAAATTGAATACTTGTTAATTTTGATGTTTCAATTGGATCATTTTCTTCATTTGAAGAAAAATAAGGATTATTTGAGTCAATACCAAATTCTATTTGTTCATTATAATTTTCATTTTGTAATTCATTTAACTTATTTTGATATATTAGTAATTGATTTTCTAATTCTTTTTCTATTAATTTTGAATTTTTAAGTGATTCTTGTAAATTTTTTATTCTTTCATCATCTGAATTTTGTTTCATTGAATTTGTTATTATTATACTTGTTTTTTGTGATAATTGTAAATTTTCATTATTCAATTTTTTTAATTTTTCATTTTCTGTTTTTAATTGTGATAATGTTATATTTGAAATTTTAATTTTTTTTTTATAATGATTTATTCCTTTTTTTATTTCACATATTTCACTAATGTAATTTTTTGAATTAGATGTGCTAAATTTTGAATGAGTCTTTTTTGTTTCTTTTAATAAATTAATATTTTGTTTCTTTAATGATATTACAATATTTTTATTATTGTCAATCTTTATTTTTTCTTTTAAAATTTTATTTTTCATTTCTTTAATTTCAAAGTTTAATTTCTTTTCTTCTTGATTTAAATCATCAATTTCATTATTCATTTGTTTTAAAATTAAATTTTGATTTTCAATATTTAATTTAATTTGATTATATTGAATCACATTTTCTTTTTTTTCTTTTTTAATTTCTTTAGCATTTTGAATTAAAGCAGATATTTTATTAATCTGTTCCTCAATTATTTCATTTGAAATTACATATTCATTAATTTGTGTTAATTTATTATTTTTTTTTAACTCTTCATTTTGAATATTAATTTCATAAATATCTTGTTTTATATTTTTAATATATTTTCTTATTTTGTTCATTAAAGCATTATCTTTTTCATAATTATTATTTTCATATTCTAAAATATAATTAATTTTCATATCTGCTTCCTTTATATCATTAACTTTTTGTAAATTTTCTTGTTTTAATGAAAATAATTCTTTATTAAGTTTCTTAATTACATTTGTTAAATGAGTCTTTTCTAAAATTAATTTTTCTGGTTCAACATTACTATTATTTCTTGCTGTTCTTGGACTAAATGAAGGGAGAATACATTCTTTTGAAAAATATGAATAATTATTTATTTTTAATCTACTTGTTTGAGGTCTTGATGTTTTAAAAATGGAAGTTGATGAATTCTTTGGTGATAAAAATGAATTCATATTTGTTTGATATATTGAATTATAACTTAAGTCTCTTTTCATTTTTTTATTTGCAATTTAAATTTTAGTTAAAAATTTTAAAATTTATTGAATAATATTTAACAATTAATATATATTTCATAATTTAATTTTTTATTTAATACATCTTATTTCAAAAAAAAAAAACATAAAAAAATATTTGTACTTAATCTATAATTTCAAATTAACTAATTAAACATAATACATTCAAATTAAAAAACTTTTTAAACATATGCTTTCATTATTATATGATATATATTTTAAAAAATTCAATTGAATTATTTTTCATATATAATCACATATATACATTGAATAATTTATATTATTTTTTTAAATTTCCTTTTTAAAACCATTACATAATTTTTGTAAAAAATCCACACTATTATAAAAATCTAAATTTTCTTTTGTATTTTTGGAACAATTAAAATCAGATGTTGATTTTGTTGATGTTGAAGAACAATTCGCTGAATTAAAAGTTTCATTGAAAGAAACAGTTTCATAATTATCTATATGATTTACAAAAGATATTTTATTTATAATTTTTTTCATTTCTTTATCAGAAAATAATAACAATTTATTTCTTAAAACATTAGAAGAATTCATAAAATAAAATCTAAAATTCGCTAATTATGATATTTTTAAATATAAAAAATCGAAAAAAAAAAATTTTATATAAAAAAATAAAAAATAATAAAATCAAAACCAAAAAAATAATTATTTTATTTAAAAAAAAAAAATGAAAACTCAACTAATAACAATTTTCCTTCTTTTAAACATAATATTTTCAAAAATAAATCCAAACAAAGTAATCGTTGCAATAAACTGTGGTGGTTCTGATTATACAGATTCAGATGGAATAAAATACATTTCAGACAATTATTTTGACGAAGGAGCAGTCTCAGACTTTGGAATAAATTTTGAAATATCACATACAAAAGATCAATTATTATATCAAACAGAAAGATGGTCATCATCAGATTTAACATATTCAATACCAATAAATAAAGAAGGAGATTTTGTTTTAATTTTAAAATTTTCTGAAGTTTACTTTACAAGTACAAATGAAAAAGTTTTTGATGTTGCTTTAGGAAAATTAACAATTATTAAAAATTTAGATATTTTTAAAGAAGTTGGTAAAGCTGCAGCACTTGATAAATATATTGAATTTAAAATTTCTAATAATCAAGTTTTTGTTAATGGGAAAGAAGCTAAAAATGCATATGATTATAAACAAAAAGTATTAAAAGTTAAATTTTTAAAAGGTTCAAGAGATAATCCTAAAATTAATGGTATTGTTATTTATAATGGAAGTATTAATGATACTAATTTTGCTGAAGAAAAAAAAAAACAAGAAACTTTGAGAAGGTTAAAAAATGAAGTTATGAAAAAACAATTAACTGTTGATTTAAGACATCATCCTGATGAAATTTTTACTGATGAACAATTGTTTAATGAAGATTTAGAAAATTTGAAAAATTTTGAAAATACTGGGTTTTTTTCTATTTTTGGAACTAAGTTAGGTATTGGAATTTTAGGGTCCATTTGTGTTTTCTTTGCTTTAAATGCTTTAATTTAGATTAAAAATTTTTATTTGATATTATAATTTGTTTAATTTAATTTTTTTTCTAGTTTTTTTTTTATTTTCTTTTATTATAATCTTTTAGTAATTATTAGTTTTTTTATAATTAATTTAATATATATTAAGTATAAATTATTTTTTAATAAAAATAGAATTATATATTGAAAAAAACAATTAAATTAATTTTTATTCGAAAAATTTAAATTTCATTTAAAATACTAAAATAAAAATTAAAATTATAAAAAAATTAAACTTTAAATATTTCACCTCATCTTTAATATCAGAGCAATCACCTTTACACCATTTAACAGTGATATCACCATTTCCAAGAGCATCTTTTAATCCATCAGTAGAAGTAACTTTTCCCAATCTAGTATATGTATAAGAAGATGTAAAAGTTTCATAAAATAAAACTAAATAATTATTTTCATATAATAAAATATCTCCTGTTTCAATTGTACCTGGGGAATATGTATTAGTTGTAAAAGTATCTTTAAATTTATAATATTTTTCATGACTTATATCACCACTCATTTTTAATTGTATTGATAATTTTCCTTTTAATTTATTTGCTGCACTATTGTCTTCTAATGTAAATGGAAATTGCTTTCCTCCTATTTCAATATAGTAATTTTCACTTAATGATAATGATATTAAGAATAAGATTATTAATACTTGTTTTAACATTTATTATTTTATTATTTTTTTAAATTAAATATGATTTTTTATTAATGTTGTAAATAATGAAGTGGGGATTTTTATATTTTTGTTTTGGAATATATTTATATTTAAAAAAAGTTTTTTATTATTATTTTTTATCAAATATAATATTAATTAAAGTTATTTAATAAGATATTTATAATATATTTTCATATATTTTTATATTTTTCTATTAATGAAAGTCAATGCTTCATTTAAATATTTAATTAAAAAATAAGAATTATATAATAAATAAAATAAATATATAAAATAAAAAAATGTATAAATAAGTATAAAAAATTCAAAAATTTATAATAAAACAATATTTAAACTATATAAAATATATTCATAAGAAAAATTCTTCTAATTTTCATATTCATTTTGTATCTTATTAAGAAATTCATCAGTTATATTTTTCAATTCTTTAGCTTTTTCAGCAGCTTTTAAAGTGAAATTAATAGCAAAATCTTTTAATAAATCTCCAAAAGATTCTTCACTATAATAATCATTACTAATTCCATAAATATCATCACTACTAATTGCTTGTGAATTACTCATTGATTTAATTTTATTTTTAATAAATTTATCATTTGAATTATTTTCTTCAAGTAATGCATAATCTTCTGAAGAAATTGCTTTTTTATTTTTAAATTTTTTATTTATTTCTTCTTTCGAAATTTTTATATTATATGAATTTTTATTATTAGATTTTTTTTCTCTATTATTTTCTTCTTCTTCTATATCATCATATAATATTTTATTTTGTTTTTCTTCTTCTTCATTTTTATTATTAAAATCTGAGAAATTTATATTATTAAATGAATCAAAATCAAAGTCAAAATCAACTTTTTTTATTTTATTTTTTTTACCTGTTTTTCCTTGAATTTTTAAATTGTCAATTTTTGCATTTGTATGAATTTCAAAATGAATAGGTTTTTGAATTTCATCATTATTTTTTTTTTCTTCTTCATTTTTCAAATTATCATTATTTTTAATATTATTATTATTAATATTTTCATTTTTTTCAGTTTGAATTTTATTAATATTATCATTAATAACAAAATTACTATTTTTAAATTTTTCATTATCATTATTTTTTTCCCTATATAATGAAGGATTATTTTCTAAATCTTCTTTAACTTTACAATTAATTTCATTTCTATATTTTAAAACTAAATCACAATTATAATCAAAAAAATTTCCTTCTTTAGGAATTCCCATTTGAATAAATTTTTCTTTAGTATAATCATTTCCAGTAATTTCTAAACTTCTTAATTGTTTTCTAGTCCATTTATCTAATTCAATACTTCTAACAAATGATATATGAGAACCATAACTTCTATGTCTTCCTGCACAATCATAACATATTACTATTCCTAAATATGGGGATGACCATTTTGGAAATTTTGAACCACAATCAAAACAAATTTGATTTGAAGGTTTTGATAATATTTTTTCCATTTGGATTTTACGAATTTCATTTGATACGTTTTCTGACATTTTTTTTTTTAAATGATACAATTTTAGTATTTGGGTTTTATATACTTTTTTAGGTAAATTTTTTTTTAATCGATTATACTTTTTTAGGTATTTATTTTTATTTTTTTTTAATATATTTTTATTATTATTTTATTTATAGTTTATTTTTTTTTATAAATTTATTTTTTATTTATATAAAGAATTTCAGTATATGAATAATGATGAAATAAAAGAAATTTTTGATATAGTAAATGAAAAACAATATAGTTCAATTAATAAAAAGATAAATAAAAATTTTCAAAAATTTTATTTAAAAAAAATAAAAGACAATATAAATCAAAAAAAACCTAATTTATTTGATTTATTTAATGTATCAAAGGAAAAAAAAAATTTTGAAAATAAATTTAATTACTATAATATTAATTTAAAAAAGATAAATACAATATTAAAAGACTTATCATCAGTTGAAAAATTTCCAAATTTAAAAACTAATGAACCTTATTATGATTATAAGAAGAAAAAAAAGGTTAAATTAAAAGTAAATAAATTAGTTAAAAGAAATACAAAAAAATTAAATGTAATTCCAATTTCTTTATCTCAAATAACATTTTCCCCTGGAAGATATGAAGTAAATTATAATTCAATATATAAAAAACCATTTTTTCCTTTTTTTGGAAAATCTAATAATTTTGAATCTAGAAATTCTAATTATAATATAAAGAAAAAAATAATAGTATCAAAAAAATCTTTTTCAAATCAATCATTTCATAAATTTAAATCAATTTCAGATTCTAGAAATTCAAAAAATATTTCTTTATATAAAAACAAATTTTCTTTTAAAAAAAAATTTAATACTATTTCAGATAATATTAATAATAATTATAAAATAAATAAAAGTAGAAGCAATAAACTTTTTTCTAAAACAATTTATTCAGAAAATTCTTTTAATTTCAAAAATAATAAAAGTTTAAGTGAAAAAAATAATAAATTTGATAAATCTGATAATAGTTTTTCTAAAATTAATAATAAAAGTGACACTATATTTAATAAAAAATTTTCTTGTCTAGTGAATTATAATAAAATGATTGGAAGATCAAATAATCATTTATATTTTAAAAAATTGTTAAATCATACTTCAAATTATAATTATATTATGCCTAGAACAAATTCCTTTAAAATAGGATATAAAAATTCTATTTTTAATCTAAAAAAATGCTATAATAATAATTATTCAAATGAATATTAAATATAGAATAATAATTAAAGAAAAAATTAAAATTCTTTAATTATAAAAAATTAGAAATGAGAAATATGATTTAATATTAAAATTTATGAAATAATAATTTATTTTAAATATTGATGAATCTTATTTATTCAAATATAATAAGATTATTTTAATTTAATTTAAAACATTAATATATTATTTTTAATTATTTTAGTTATTATTATTTTTTTATTTAAAAACTTACGTAATACCTTTGATTCAAAATTTAATTTTTCCTTTTTAATTTTGATTAAACATTGTTTCCCTATAGAAATAAAAATCTCAAATCAACAATTAATAAAATAATAATAAAAATCCATAATAAAAATAATAAAAAAAAAAAACTGAATAATATAAATCAAAAAAAACTTTAAAATATCTCAATATTATATATCCAAAAAAATAATAAAATAAAAATATAAAAGTATGAATTCAAAATTATTTCTCCTTCTATCACTTTTATCATTAACAATATCAGATAATAGTGGAGTAAAAGTTGCAATTGACTCTAATATAGTAAAAGCATTAAAATTAATAGATTTCAATTTAATTCTAATAAATCAAACATTAATTCCTCACATAAAAGAAAGTGGTCAATTTATCTTCAAATATGATTTAACAGTTGATAATTTAACAATAACAAATATAACAAATCCAAAAACAGTTGAAGTAACAAATTCAAAATCACCAAAAGATACTCCATTAGTAAAATTAACTATAAAAGATATAACTATTGATTTAGTTATGAAATTTTATGTTAAATTTGGAGTCTTTAGTGAAAAAAGTGATCATTTAAAAGTTCATGTTACTTTATCTGATTTAGAAGGTGAATTATTCTTTGATAAAATAGAAAATGGTGGTAATGTAACTATTCAAAATTGTAAAATGGAACTTTCTGATTTGAAAATTGAAATGGAAAGTAAATGGATGAATTTCTTAATTGGAATATTTAAAAATTTAATAACAAGAGAAGCAGAAAAAGGAATTAAAGAAGGAACAGTTTTAGGACAAAATATAATTAATAATTGGATTCATAATGTTACAGTTTATGATATTGGTTTAGGTATAGGATTAAATATTACAAATATAGAACAACCAATTTTAACTAAAATAACTAAAGAAATTAAAAGAACTTTATTAGGTTTATTCTTTGGTCAAAAGAGAAAAAATAAAAATTCAGAAAGTATAATATTTACAACTGGAATTCATGGTTCAATTTATCCTTATTTACATCCTGAATTAAAACCAAAAATTCAAGATGCAGTTAAAATGGATTATGATACTTCTTTATATTCAAAAAATGAAATTCAAGTTTTAGTTTCTGATTATTCAATAAATACTATTTTTAATATGGCATTACATTCTGGATTTTTACATTATGAATTTACTAATACTTCAAATACTACAATTTTACCTTGGAAATTTACAGTAAAAGGTTTAAATAATATTTTACCTGAATATCAAAAAAAATATGTTGATAAGGATTATCCAGTAGAAATGAAAGTTTATATATCATCAAAAGATCATGCTCAGCCTTTATTAGAAACTGATGAAAATGGAAAAGTTAAATTTGAAATTAATTTTGGATTAGATTTTTATACTTTTAATTCTACTGATCCTTTTGATGATCCTGTTAAAGATTTACAATTAAACTTTTCTGTAACAATTAATATTGATGTTTCTAGTCAAGATAATATTTTACATGTTATATTAAGTGCACCTTCTTTTAATAATTATGAAAAAAAAATAGATCAATTAAATATTGATATTGATAAATTTAAAAATGTTCTTGTTGAAAATATTAATAAATATGTTTATCCTGAATTAAATAAATATATTAAAGAAGTTAAAGTTGTTGAATTGTTGAAAAATGCTACTAAAATTGATTTTAGAGATTTTACTGTTATTTCCCATAAAGGTTATTATATTGGATCTATTGGTGTTAAAGGTTTATAAAATGTTTTTTTACTTAGTTTTTTAATCGAATATTATTTTTTTTTATTTTTGTTTTTCAATATCTTTTAAAAAAAATTTTTTATTTATAAAAATTATTCAAATATTAATTATATTATAATATATAGATAATATCAATATATTTTATTTTCTATATTATATTTATTGTTCATTTTCTTTAATATCATTTTCAGGATTATTGATATTTTCATTATTATTATCATTATCATCTTTTTTTTCTTCTTCATTATTATTTTCATTATAATCTTTAATTTCAAATTCATTAACTTTTTCTTTTTCTTTTTCATTTTCCTTTTCTTTATTATTTTCTTTTTCCTTTAATCCTTTTATTTCTTTCATTGTTTCACTGTTTTTAATTTCTTTTTGTAATTTAATTAAATTTTTAAAGTCCATTGATCTTCTATCATTAATAAAATTCTCCATTTCTAATTTATTAAAAGGAGTTTTTAACCCAAGAAATTCAATAAAATTTTCAATAGTTTCTCCATTAGTATTTTCAATATCAGAAGGTAAAATTTTTCTAGATCTTTCAGTAAATTTTGAAAAAATTGAAAGATAACCAATAGAAAGAATAAAATCATTAAAATCAAAATAAGATTGATTATTTCTTTCATTTAATTTTTCATTAGCAATTTTTTTAAAAATCCATTTCATTTGTTCAACAGAAATTAATAATCCTAAAACTGTAAAATTAATTAAAAATTCTTTAAATTCATTTTCTTTTATTGATTCATTACTATAAAAACCTATTTTATGAAATCCAATTTTTGAATATATATTATATATACATTCAAAATGATTTTTATATTTTTCTATTACATTTTTTATGTCTTCTCTTTCCATTAATTCTCTCATTGTTTGATTTAATTTTTTTTCAAATTCATAATATTCTTTTATTTCTTTTATTTCTTCTGGATTTTGTTTTTTAGGTTTTATAATATTTAATAATTCTTTTTTTTGTTTTTCTTCAAATTGTTGTTTTCTTTTTTTTACTAATTTAAAATCTCTTTCTAATTTTTCTTTTTCATTTTCTGATTTTTATTTATATTCTAATAATTTTTTTATTTCTTTTTCTTCTTTTTCCTTTTTCCTTAATAATTCTTTCTTTCTTTTTTTATTTTCTTCATCTTCTATTTTTTTTTTTCTTTGTTGAAATTGTTCATATTTTTTTTGTATTGCTTCTGATTCTTGTTGTTTTAATTTTTCTAATAATTCAATTTTTTTCTTTTCTTCTTTTTCTTTTTCAATTTTTAATTTTTTTCTTTCTAATAATTCTTGTTTCTTTTTTTCTTCTTTAATTTTATTATTTTCTTCAATTAATTGTTTTAATTCTTCATTTCTTTTTTTTCTTTCTTCTTCTTTTTCTTTATCAATTCTTAAAATATTCATAGCAATTTCTTTTTTATTTTTTTCAATAGGATGAATAATTTTATTTCCATCTTTATCTTTACCTTTACACAATAAAGTTAATTTTTCTTCTAAAATATCAGCGACTTCAATTCCTTCTTTTTTATAATCAACATTTAAATTAATATAAGATAAAGTTAAATCAATTGACCATTTATGAATTTTTAATGGATCAATTTCAATATTTTCTTTATTATTTATTTGTACATAAGTTTCAATTGAAGATGAATTAAAAATATCAAATAAAATATCATTTATTATTTCATAACAAATATATTTATTTTCTCCAATTGAATTAATTAATAATTCTGGTAATTGTTTTTTATATTCTACTATTTCTTTTTTTATTATTTTAAATCCTGGAGGTAAATTATATTTTTCATTATTATTTCTTTTATTATTTATTAATTGTAATACAGGTTTAAATTTTTCATATAAATTAATAGTAACATCTGACTTGAATCCTAATGTTAATTTATTTATAAATAATTCATAACATTGACTTATTGTTAATGTTTGTCTTAATTTTTGATATATAATATATGATAAGTTAACATTTATTCTTTTAAAAAAATCTAAATCCAATTCTCCAATTTGCAATAATTTAATTCTTTTTTTTGTATTTGAATCAATATTATTTAAATAATCTAAATTTGATAATTGATAATATTCAACATTTAATTCTTTTAAATATTCATTTAATAATGTTTTAATAGATAAATTTAATTCATCTAAATTTATTTTATATTTATTATATCCTCTATCTCGATACATTCTTAATAAATTTGTTTTTGAAATTGTTTCAGTTCTTTCATTTGAATAAGTTCTAAAATAAAATATAATATTTTTCTTATATTGTATATTAAAACCTTCAATTGCTTTTTTTTCTCTATTTTCTTCTTCATTAAAATTAATAAAAGACAAATAAATTTGATTAATATTTTTTTTAAAATAAAAAGTTCTAACTTTATTAAATCTATTATCTTTAATAATTGTTCCTTCAGGATAAATTAATTGTCCACTTGCTTTAATTTTTTCTAATAAATGAATATCATTTTCTAAATTTTCAATTTTATTTTTTTTATCTGGAGAAAGTATAATTCCATGTTTTAAAAATATATCATCTTCTTTTTGATTTTCATCAATTTCCATTAATTTATTTAATAATCTTTTTTTCTTTTTTATATTTTCACTTGCTTCATTTATTGCTTTTGCTAAATTAATATTTTTATTTAATAAATTACCATCACTATTATTAATATCAATTTTTAATTTTTCATTTTTTTTATTTTCAGTTTCAATTCTTTTTTTTTCTTCTTCTTTTCTTTTTTCTATCATTTCAGTTAATAATTTTTGATTTTTTAAAACATAATTTTTATTTATTTTCTTTTCTTTTTCTTCAATTTCTTTTTTTATTGTTAATTCAATTGGATCATATTTAGGACGAAATTCTTCTTCTAAATTTAATAAAACTTCATCATGATCATTAAAACACCATAATAAAGCTAATAAAGAACTTGAATTTTTATTTTTTTCTTTTCTATATATTTTAATACTTTCAATTATTATTTTATGTACATTTTTATTTACATCCATAAACTCTTCATTTAAAATATCAAATGATGTTTCTAATAATGATGGATCTTTCATATTTTCTGAATTAGATAAAAAATATTTTAATGTTGTTTTTATGTAATCTGAAAAAATTTTTGATATTTCAAATATTTCATTTTTATTACATAATTTGTTTATTAAATTTTTTTCAAAAATTAAAGATAAAATTAAATTTGCTGTTCTATTATAAAATTTATTGTTTAATGTTATTTTTAATATAAATTGAATTATGGATATTAACATTGAATTAATTAATCTTGGATGTTCTATAATTTTAAATAAAAATAATAAATCACATATTGAATAATTTTCAATATTTAATAATTTTTCTAAATAAGGTTCCAAAAGAATATCAATAGGAACAGTTTGATGATTATTAAAAAATTTTTCAAAATTTAATAAAATAAATTCTCTTTGAATTTCATTATCATAATTTTCAATTAATAAAAAAACCATATTTTTATATAAAATTGGTGCATATTGAATTTTATATTCACCAAATCTTTCCATTAAACAAAAAATTTGAGTAATTCCAGTTGAATAAATATTTTCTTTTTCATTTTTAAAATTTGCAATAAAATAATCTATTAATATATTTGTTTTTTCATCATCTAAAGGATAAAAATAAAAAAAAGCATCACCTAAAATTGATAAACTATAAGAAATATCATCTTTTTCATTTAAACAAATTTCAAATAAAAAACTTTGTAATTCTTTTAAAAAAGAAGGATTAATATTTTTTAAAATAGGTAAAATAGAAGAATAAAATTCATAAACTTTCTTTTTTTCTCCATTAATAACTTTTTTTCTTAATTCATTAAAAAAATCTTTAATTTTATTTCTAATTTGGAAAAATAAATTATTAAGTAATTCAAATCTAATATTTTCATGTTTAATCAATGCAAAAAAAAAAGAATCAATTCCTTCTTTTGAAATCCATTCCCAATCACTTCCAATTTCTTTTTCTAATTTATTTAATAATTCATTACAAATTAAAACTACTTTTTCATCTTTACTACATAATGCAGTTCCAATTATTGCATAACTTATATTAAGTCCATCTGAAAATAATTTTATTAATTTTAATATTATTTTTATATTTGAATTTAAGTCATTTAACCAATTTTTTATTTCATCAAAATTCCCTTTTGTACCTTTATTACATAATATTGATAAATATTTTCTATTATTTGAAAGTAATGCAACTGATTGTCTTGGTTTTAATTTGAAATTTTTACATATTGAAATTATATAAAATTCTAAAAGTGTATTACATGAATCATAATTTTTATTTGGATCTAATTTATTTATATTAATTGATTCTACTTTATTTTTATTATTACTTATTTTAGTTTCTTTACTTAAAGTTGTTTTAGTTATTAAATCATCATTTTTATTATTTTCATTTATATTATTATTTGTTTCTGTTTTCTGAATTGGAGATTTTACATTTTCAATAAATTCATTAGGATCAAAATTCTGATTTCCTAATTGAGTATGTTTTAATACTTCATTATATAATTCATATATTTCAGTTAAAACTTTCATTAAAATTTCCTTATCACCATTTATAATATTATTTATTGTTTCATCTGGATAATTTAAACCAAAATGATTTAATGATTCTTGTATTAAATGCCAATTTGTATATTTAATTGAATTTGATATATAATCATCATTTTCATTAATTTCTTTCATTTGATTTAAATTTTCAATATAATCTAATGATAAATCATAAAATTTATTATAGGCATCTTGAAGTGATTTTAATATTATATTCATATATTTTCCTCCTAATAAAAGTTCTATTGTTTTTTCTGGTATTTGAAATGTATTAGGAGATATTATTTCAGATTGAAGTGATTTAAAAGGATCTATTACTTTTTGACTTGAAAGCCAAGCAAACATTTCAGGCGTAACTTCCATTATTTAAAAACTGTTTTTTAATTATTTAATTTTATTTAAATAAAAAAAATAAAAAAAAAAACCAAAAACAATAAAATAGAAAAAAATAAAAAAAATTTTTCAAAAATTAAATAAGAACAATAAAAAAACTAAAAAATTACTTAGTCATAGTTAATTTAAGTGTTTGAACATTTTTTTCTTTTCCATTAACATTTTCACTATAACTATAAGATTCAGTACTTATATCTTCAAATCCAGCTAATTTACAATTAGCTTCAATTTCCCCAGCATCTAAATCTTGCATAACAACAATAGGTTGATCTACAATAATTTCACAAACTCCTCCTTCTTTTAATGCACGATTGATATTAAAAAGTCCTTTTGCTTTTAAAAAATCAGCTGGTGAGTTTTTAATTATAATTTTATTAAATGATTTTTTATCAAATGCATCTACGAAATTTAAATGAGATGGATGTATCCAAATACAATCTTCTTCATCTGCATGATTATTTAGTGAATCTACGTATAATGTTGTTTTGTGCATTTTTTTTTTATAATATTTTTGGTTTTGTTAATTTTTTTATATTTTTGAAAAATAAATTATTTTTTTTTATTAATGGGTTTTATATATTTTTTTTTTTGTTTTTTTTTATTAAAAAATTATATACTTTTTTTTATATATAATATTTTATTTTTTTCTTTTGAAATTATTTTGGTTTGTTTCTGAGTTTTTCATTCCTAAATTTACATTTACATTAGAATTAGAAATATTATTATTAATTGGTTTATTATTATTTCCACTTATAAAATATAAACCATTTGGACTTTTACTATGAGATTTTCTTAAAACTTTTTTATCATTAATTTGTCCTCTTGTATTTCTTTCAGAATATTTTCTATCAAAATTATTATTAATTGACCTTTTTTCAAATAATTTCTTATGAGAATTTTTTGGAGTTGTAGAATGTTTAATTAAACTATTATTATCATTTTTTTTATTATAATTACAATTTCTACATCTATTATTCCCTTTATTAATAGATCTACAATTTGGACAATACCAATTTTCATTTGAATAATTATTAGAAATATTGGTTGATAATTTCATATTATTATCATTATTATAATTATTATTATTATAATTAAAATTATTTAATTCTTGATTATATCTTTGATTATAATTTTTAATTTCTGCATATGATATTTTCGTTGTTGTATTTGGTCTTTTTTTAAGTGCATTTTCATATGAAATTATTCTTTCTTCTATTTCATTATTATTTGATTTTGAAGTTGATATTGTTTTAATATTTTCTTTTTGTCTTTTTTTTAATGCTTGAGATAAATATGCATTTTGACTTTGAATTAATTTATTTTGATTTGTATTTGTATGACTATAATTAATTGGTTTTTTTGGTGAGATACTTTTTTTATTTTTTGAACTTAATTGAAGCGAATTTATATTATTTATATTCGTTTTTAATTTTATTGGAATATCTTTTTTTGGTATATATGGTTTTGGCATATCTAAATTTTTTTTTAATTGAGAATCTATTGTATCATCATCTTCTTCAATTTTTATATTTTTTTTCTTTTTATTATTATTTATTGTTTGTCTTATATTTGAATTAATCTTATTATTTCCTACTGATATTGGAATTATATTAAGTTGGTTTAAGTGATTTTTTTTTTGTTGATTATTATTATTATTATTATTACTATTACTATTACTAATATTACTATTATTACTATTATTATTAATTGAATTATTTGTCAAATTTATATTATTTATAATATTAATTTTATGAATATTATTATGCTTATTATTTTTTATATCATTTTTTCTATTAGTTAAATTTTCACTTATTAAATTTATATTATTTTTTCCACATTTAACACAATTGTTTTCATTTATTTTATTTTTATTTTGACAATTATAACAATTATAAAATTCATTTTTATTAATATTATAATTATTATTATTATTATTATTTAAAACAGAATCATTACTACTATTTGTCAAAGAATTTTTATTATAAGAAAAATTATTATAATTCCCAAGAAAATCTTCTTTAATCCTAATTTTATTTTCTAAAAATTTACTTAAAGAATCTGTATTTAATGCGTATTTTTCCAAAATATTAAATTGTTCAGAAGTAATATTATCATTAATAGTATCATACATATTATTATTATTTTGGTTCATATTTCCTTTATAAAAAAGCATATATGGAATTAAAGAATTTTTAAGACAATAAATAATAACTTCATATAAATTATTAAAATTTATAATATAATCATCATCATAATAAATCCAAGAATAAGATTCTATATCCTTAAAAAACCCAGAAAAAGTTTTAGAGCTTTTTAACAAAACACATCCAAATAAATTAAATGAATATTCATTAATATTTTTTCCATTAAAATTTGGAATATCAAATAAAGTATTAATATCAAAAGTTTTAGGAATTAATAAAAAATTTTTCAAAATATCATAAATACCAAAATTTAAGCATTGATTTAAATAAAAAACTAAATAATTAGGATTATTATTAATAATTAATTTCATATGAGTTTTATTAATATTACATCTAATTCCATTTACAGGACAATCAATATTAATATTATTCATTAAAAATTTATAATAATAAAACAATTTCCCATAAAAATCATATAAACAAAAATTACTTTGACTATTTCTTTCTTTAACTTTAATCCCATTAACATTATTAATATCATTATTAATTAAAATATAATTTTTACATAAATTAAAAATTTTATCAATAGGAATATCAAAAATATAATTATGATTACTAAATAATCTCTTATTATTCCCACCACAATCACAAAAATCAATTCTTGCAATATCCATCCAAAGATAATGATGACTACAACATTTTTCTCTACATGAATAATCAAAAATTTCCTTTTCTGGTAATTGAAGAAAATTTGAATGAATAGAATTAATTATTACAAAATATAAATCTAAAGGATCATCAGGGTGATCAATTAAAAATTTTCTTCTATTTTGAAAATTTTCTGCTAAACAATTTCTAAATTGAGATAAGTCAATTTTTTTATTTTCTGATATTAAAATTAATATTTTTTTTATATGATATAATATTGAATTATTATTATTTGGAATTTTGGCTTCGTTAATTATGTAATTTCGAATTAATTTCATATAATAAATTGAATATAAAATTGGAATTATAAATGAATTATGTGAGTTTATTTTACATGAAAAAGTTGATAAGAAAGAATATTTTTTTTTATTTTTATCATTCTCATATTCTTCTTTTCCATTTAATGATTCATTTTTTGTTTCTGGGGGGATTTCTTTAAAAATATTTTGATTATTTTTTAATGTTAAATTATTATTAATTTCACTTTTTAATGTATTATTATTACTATTTAAATTGTTGTTAAATGTAAAATCATTTATTTGTTCTTTTCCAAATGTCATTATTGCCAAGGGAAGAGAATAATTATCATTTTGATTTGAAGTATGATTATCCATTTTTTTTATTTTATTAATATTGATAATTAATTATAGAATTAAATTTTATTATTTATTAATTTATTATATAAATTTAAATAAAGTTTTGGTTAATTTTTTTTAATATTATTATATTATTAGAATATGTATGTTAAAGATATTAATGTATTATTAAATATTTCAAATAAAATTTTAAACCCCAAAAAAAATTATTAATTTATTTACATTGCAGATTGAATTAAAAATACTTGTTGTTTTTGTTTTAATTCTTTTAATTTTTTATTTTTATCATCAATTGTTTCTTGAAGATATTTTAAAGTTTCTTTTAATTCATTTGATTCTTTATAATTATTATTTGGAATTTGTTTTAATTTTTGTAAAAATGATTGATAAGAAACATTTAATTCTGCAACTTTTCTTTCAAGAGAAAAAATTTCTTCTTCAATAAATTGAATTGTACTTTTTGAATTTGAATTATTATAACTTGTAACAAATCTATTTGAATTATAATTTGAATCTGATATTAATAAATTATTTTTATTTGAATTTGATATATTTTTTTTTTGTGTTATTTTTTTATTTGCTTTAATAGTATTAAAATTTTTCTTTTTTACATTAGAATTAAGTCTTTTAACATTATTCTTTTGATTAAATGTTTTAGATCTTTTTAACAATTTTGAAGTATTATTTTTTGATTGAGATAAATTTTTTTTTCCTTCATTTTTATTTAATTTATTCTTTTCATTTTTAATTTTTTTTTCAAATATTTCTTTTTCTGGTTTAATCACATTATTATTAATATTAATATTATTCTTGTTTGATATAGTATTTAAATTTATTGAATCATCAATTGAAGATAGTTTCCTTTCTTCATTTGAATTAATTAAATATTTATTTATTCTTTTATTTTCTTGAATTATTGATTCTTGTTTAAATTTATGGAAATTTTCTAAAAGATTTTGATATTCAAGATTTAAATAATTTAACTTTGCTTTATAATTATTTAATTGACAATTTAATTCTTTTATTTCATTATCATATTTTTCTTTCATTATTTGTTTTTCATTTATAATTTCATGTTTACAAACTTCTGTATTAGTTAATATATTAGTTTGTAAAATTAATTTATTTTTTAACTCATGAATTTCTTGTTTTAAATTAAAATTTTCTTCAATTAATTCTTTAATTTTCATTTCTAATTCATTTTTATTTTGATCAGTTAAATAAAATAATTTTTTCATATCAATTTTTAATTCTCTATTTTCTTTTAATAATTTATAAATTTCTTCATCTTTGTTGTCATCTTTATTAGGAAGTTGAATATTTTTATTATCAAGATAATTATAATTTAAAAAATTAGTTAATATATTTTCATTATTTTTATTATTATTATCATTTTTCTCATTGTTTAAATTAATATTTGAATTATGTTGAACATTTAAAGAATTTTTTTGAATATAATCTTCCAATTCTTTTATACTCATTTTTTTTATGTCTTTTCTATTAAAATTTGACATTTTATACTTAATAATTCAATATTTTAATAAAAAAACAATAATAAAATTATTTTAATAATAACATATTTATAAAATAATAAAAATAAAATGTATAACATAGAAAAGATTAATAGAAAACATTTGACAATTATTTCAATAATAATTCTTTTTTTATATCTTACTATAAAAATTTCAATAACAGAAAGACCAACTTTATTTAATAATTTTATTCTTCCATATTTTTTTGGATTAAATATTAAACAAAATCCTTTTGTAATATTTAATTTTTAATTTAAACATTTTTTAGTGTAATTATGCATGTTCAAATAATTGTTTACAATCAAATTCAAATACAAAAGAAAATTTTATTAAATGTATTAAGAATTGTGGTTGTGTTTATTTAGAAGAGGAAGATGATAATACTTTTTATGGAATGCAACATTTAAATGCTTTTTTAATTTTAATATTTGTTTTTTATATTATTTGGAGATGTATATCAGATAAAATCAATTTAAAAAATATTTATTGGATAAATGAAAATTATCTTCCTTTAAATCAAGAAGAAGGAAAAAAAATAGAATTTAATGAAGAATTTAAAGAAGGTTTAATTTAAATAAAAAAAATATAAAATAAATAAAAATAATAAATTGAAATATAAAATTCTATTTTTAACTTTTATTAAAAATTCTAAAATCTATTATTAATAAAATATCATATTTAAAATATTTAAATTTTTATATATGAAAAATTATAACAATCCGAGCTAGTATAGTGGTTAGTATACCTGCCTGTCACGCAGGTGACCGGAGTTCAATTCTCCGGCTCGGAGATTTTTATATATTTTTAATAATAAATTAAAAATAATATTAGGATTACCTGATTTAAATACTTATTTAATTTGTAGATTATTAAAATTAAAAGATAAATCTGAATAAATTTTTAATGAAAATTTGACTATAAATAATAAAATAATAAAAGAAATAATAACTATTAATGATATACCATCAAGATCAATTGTTTTTTGTAAAAACTTTATTACTCAAAAATTAAAATATTTAGGAGAAAAAGAAGGATATATAATTAATGATCAATTTAATAATAGATTAAAAAATACAATATATTCATGGTATGTTGATAGTGATTTTCTTTTACATAAATTTTTGTGTCATAGAAGATGTTTTAGAGAAGATATATTTAAAAATGTATTTTATGTAAAAAAGAAGATAATAATATTAAACATGTAATTAATAAATGTATAGAATTAAAATAATTAAGAGATAAATTAATAAATGAATTTAATAAATTATGAGAAATTAAATACTTTAGAAAAATTGAATATTTTTATTATTCTAAGAATATTCAGAAAAAAGGTAGAAAAGAAAAAAGATAATAAGGGAATAAAATTAATTAACACATTTTTAAAAGATATATACTTCAAATTTGGAGAAGTTAACAATAAAAAAGTTCAATAAACAATGTATTTTGGGTTTCTTTTTTATTTTAATTTAATTATTGAATATGTGCCAGCTTTCAGTACTTTAACTAACTAACTAACTAATAAATATTTTTATATATTTTTAATAATTTTTTTTTTTTAAATTTGTTTAACTTTTTTTAAATATATTATTAAAATAATTTTAATGGTTTTTTTAAATTAATTTGGTTATTAATTTATATTATTTACAAAAAATTGAATTTTATTTACCCATTCTTTACTTAATGTTGGTCTTATTTTTCTAATTGAATATTTATTACAACTATTATTTAATATATTTCGTTTTATTGAATTTATTTCTTTATCTTCTTCTGTTAATTTTTCACTTTCATTTTCATTTTCTTTTTCATTTTCTTCTTCTTCTATTTTTTCCTTTTCTTTTTGATTTTTAACTTTTTTATTCTTTTTTTTTTTACTTTTTGGTTTTTTATCATCGTTTTGAATATATTGATATAATTGTTCATTATCAAGATCTTTTACATCTTTTTCTTTTCCATCATTCATTATAATTATATTATTTGGTTTTTTCTTTTTTTTATTTTTTTCATTATTTATAATATTTACATCCTTTAATATACTATCATTTGAAATAATATAATTTTCTCCCTTTATTGTATTTAAATTAAATGAGTTTTTATCATTATTTAATTTAATTTCTGCTAATTCTGTTTTTTTTTCAAGTAATAATTTTTTCTTTTCTTCTTTAACTCTTAAAATATTATATTCTATTATTTTTTCAAATTTTTTTTTTTCTTTTTTTTCAAGTAAAGAAGTATCAATTTTAATATCATAAAAAAGTTTAAAATCATTGATTATAGGTTTGTGTTTTTTATTTAAAAAAAAAATTAAACATTTAATAAAATTATCTTGAAATATCTTTTCATTTAATTGTTCTAAATGAATTAATTCAAAATTAATTTCTATTTTATTTCCTTTTTCATCTTTTAAAAATTGTAATGAATGATTAAATATTGATTTGATATCTCTTGATGATTCAATTAAAGTTTGTTTTATTGATTTTATATCATCAAAAAGTTTTTGAATTAAGACTAATTCATTTTCATCTGTATCCTCAAAATAAACTTTTTTTTTCTCATGAAATTTTTTCAATATTTTATTTTTAAATAAGGTTATATTTTCATTATCAATAATTTTTTTTTTATATTCTAAAATATTTTGAGAAATTTGTTCAGATAAAATCTTCAAAATATTTAAATTAGTTAATTCCGACTTTGCAGAACAGTCTTTTTTAAACTATATTAAATAGATTATGATAAAAAAATTACTTTTTCTAGTTTTTTGCTCCAATTATCAGTTTTATATATATTATTATTATAAATTCCTATTAAGATATCCTCAATTATTTTTGTTAATTTTTGAATATCATTTTTATCTAATTCCTCATTTTCATTTTCTTCATTTAAATATAAATTTTTTGATTCAATGATTTTTTTATTATCTTCATATTCAATAGATTCTATTAATTATTATAAATTTTTACTCCTATTTGAAAATTCTTTTTTTACTTTTATTATATTAGTATAATTACTTTTGGGAGAATCTAAAAGAGATTTAGAATTAATAGTATTTTCTTCAAGTTTTTTTTTCATTTTAATATAATTTTTTTAAAAAATTAATAATATTTATAAATAATATTAATATAAAATATAAGATAAATGATATAATTTAATATTTGATTTTTTTTAATTAAATTTCAGAGAAAGTAAATCATTTTGACTATGTATTTTTTTTAAACTCATTTTTTCTTTATATCTTTCATAAGCTGTTTTCATGACTCTATTCAGGAAATCATTAATAATTATTGAATTTTCTTTATCTTGATTTATTTCATTTATTTCATTATCAAATGATTTGATTTGTTTTATTTTTGGTGATTCTTCATTTAAATTTAAATTATTGGTTTTTTTATCTTCATTTTTTTTTTTATTATTTTTACTTTTTAATTGATCTTTTCCATTATTTTTTAAAGTCATTTGTAAATTCGTATAATTTAAAGAATTAATAGAATAAAAATCATTTGTATTATTTTTTTTCATTATAGAAATAAATAAATTAAATTCTTCAGGAATTAAATTTATTTTTTCACGAAAACAAATTTGAGAATAAATATTTTTAAAATAATAATAAGGAATAAAACCTTCATTTTTATAATCATAATTTTTACAATTTTGTATTAATTCAGGAATAAATTTTATCATATCTTGAATTTTAGTTCCAATTTGAGCTTTATTAAACATAGTTAATAATTGTTCTTTCATTTTATTTAGAGAAAAATCATTTTCAGTTTGAGAAATTTTTAATAAAAATCTTTCAATTACTACATCATTAATAATTTTAAACAATTGACAAATATTATTAATAATTATATATTCATCATTTACATTATTAAATATTTTTAAAATTTTAGTATCTTTTATTTTTAAATTTATGTATAAAATATTCATAAGTAATTCTATATCTTCAAATTCTTCTTCATTTAATAATTTAATTGAATTAAATTTATTATTTTTTTTCTTTACATTTGGTTTTAATGTTAAAAAAAATTTAAATACATTTAATTTAATATTTCCATTATTATTAGAATTATTATTATTAATGTTAATATTTTCTTTTTTTTTATTTCCAAAGATTGAAAAATTAAGATTATCATATTGAATTAATTTAATTTTTTTATTAATTATTTTTACATTATTAATAGGAATTTTAATGGGTTTTGAAATAACATTAAAATTATTATCATCTTTTTTATTATTTATTTTAATATTTGAAATTATTTGCCAATTATCATTAAATTGATTTAATTCATTTTCTAAATATTTTGTTTTAGTTATATATTTTATTTTTCCATTAGTAGTTTTTAAAACTTCATTTTGTAATTGATCAATAATTTTTTCTTGATATGAAATTTGATTTAATAATTTTTGTGTTTCCTCATTTGGATTATTATTATTTTTATTCTCTTTATTTAAGTTATTAATTTTATTATTTAAAATTTGATTTTTTTTAACTTCATCATTATATTTTTGATTTAAAATGTCATTTTCTTTTTTCAATTTATTAATTTCATTTTTAAATTCATTATCAGAATTTATTTTTCCATTAATAATTATATTATCACTATTAAAATTTTTATTATTATTAATATCTTTTAATTTTTCTTTCAAAACCAAATTTTCATTTTTAATTTCATTAATATTAAATATTGCCATATCTCTTTTCAAATTTTCAATTTCTTGATTTTTATTTTCAAGTAATTTATTAACTTCAGCTAATTTTTTTTTAAGTGAAAAAACAATTTGTAATTGTTTAGGCATATCATTATCATAATTTTCTTTTTGAGAAAAATAACTTTTATTTTGATTTAAATTAATTTCAGGTAAAGGAGAAATTTCTTTTAAATAATTTTGATTATTAATATTATTATAATTATCATTTATATTTATATTACTTTGATTAGGTGTAATACTTCTAATAACATTTTTACCTACATTTCTTATTCTATTTAATTTTTTTTTTGAATAAGAATATAGTAAATTATCAAATGCTTTTCCATTAGTTTTTACTTTTTGTTCTGGATTTAATGGAGTTAAATAATGTGGTTCAGTATTTGAATTTTGCTTTAAATAAATTGGAGTAAAACTCATTGAATTTGATGGGATTTGTTTTTTAATTGATTTTATTGTTACTTTCATTTTTTGATTATGAAATTGAGTTCTCTCCATAAATTTTTTTTTATTATAAATTTAAATAAAATGTATTATAATATTTGAATAGTTTATTTATATAAAAGAATAATTATTTAAATATGTATTTATTTAAAGGAAAAGTAAAGAAGTTAACTATTAAATATAAAGGAGATTCATTTAATTTTGAGATAGTACCATATGAAACAATATCACATATTAAAAAATTAATTATGAAAATTGAACCTAATATAAATTTAAATGAATATAATTTAATATGTGAAAATAAAGATATACCAAATGATGATGATTTAAGATTGGATGAAATTACCAAAAGCAAAAATATATTAATTGAATTATCAAAAAAAGAAAATGAAAATAATAAAATAGAACAATTAACAATAAAATGTAAATGTAATAAAAATAATATTACAACATTTTGTAGAAAATGTTTAAAATTTATTTGTAATGATTGTAAAAAATTATTACATTCTGAACATAAAACATTTACATTTGATTCTAAAAATTTATCTGAAAATATTAAATTTTATTCAATTAAACTGCAGGCTGAAATATCAGAAAATTTAAAACAATATTCAGATATTGAAAATATGTTTAAGAATTCTTTATTAATTGATTATTTATCATATAAAGAAATGATAATAAGAAAATTAAATTCAATGGAAGATATTTTTAAAAAATTTGAACAATTTAATTCTTTATTTAAAGAGACATATGAAAATTTAGAAAAAATTGCTTTGGAAACTTCAAGAAAAATTGATAAGATAACTGAAGAAATTAGTTGGAATCTTTTAAATGATAAAAAAAAAAGTTTAGATATGAAATATGAAGAATTTAATAGATATTTTAATATTCTAAGTGAAAATGAATCTGTTATTAAAATAATAAAAAATGAAGTTGATTCAAGAAAAGAAGAATTTGAAATTAATAAAAAAATAAATAAAATATTTAGTAATATTGATTCACTTTTTAATTCTATTGAAAATTTAACAAATAAAAGTTATGAAATAATAAAAAAAAAAAATGATGAAATTTTGAATACTAATAATAATGATGATGATAATAAATTTAAGGAAAATAAAAAAAAAAATAATATTGTTTGTAATACAAAAAAAGGTAATAAAAATATTATTTGTATTCGAAAATCATTAAAGTCAAATAAAATAAAGTCATCTAATAATGATTTATTATTTAAATCTGAAAATAATTTATGTTTAAAAGATAATGAAATGAATCAAAAAAATATTTTTGAAAATAAAAAAAAAATTTTAAGAGAATCATATAACACATTTATAGCAAATAATATAGAATCAACTAAAAATAAAAATAATCATTTAAGAATTAATAGTAATATAAATACAAATTCATATATAAAATTACCATATATTCAAAATTTATTCAAATAATTAAACATAATGCATTTAATATGATTAAATTTAAATGTAATTTTATTAAGTAAAAATAATTATTTAAATAATATTTATTAAGAATAAGTATAAAAGGTATAAAATAAAAATTTCATACTTTTATTTTAAATTCAAAAAATAAAAATTAATTAATGGTTAAAATATTTGAAAAAAAATTCTTATTTTCAAAAAAAAAAATAATATATAATTAGTAAAATTTTTAAGAAATGGGAGTAAATTGTGTATGTACTCGTTATTGTAAAAATGAAATAATAATAGACTCATTCCGAATGAAAGAATTAGAAAAAAAAATAAAAACGACAAAAAATATAAAACTAATAATAAAAATCCAATCAATATATCGAGGAATACACAACCGAGAAAAACTAGAAAAAAAATTTAAAATCCCAAAAAAAAAAAAAATAATAAGAATAACTCCAATATCCCCATTTTCAAAAAGTATAATATTTTCAAAAAAAAACATAAAAAACTTATTTGAAAAATACCCTCTTCTCCCAATATATAAATCAGATCCACCTGAATTAAAAAACCAATTAATAAAAATAAAAACAGAAATAAATCAAATAGAAATTTACTATGGTGAATGGAAAAATAATTTTCGTCATGGAAGAGGAATAAATCAATATGAAAACGGTTCATATTACGAAGGATATTTTTTAAATGATAAAATGAATATAAAAGGAAAAATTTTTCATTCAGATGGTGACATTTATGAAGGAGAATGGGAAAATAATAAAGCAAATGGAAAAGGAATTTATTTACATATTGGAGGAGAATTTTATAATGGTGATTGGAAAAATGATAAACAAAATGGAAAAGGAAAAGAAAGTTGGATTGATGGTTCTTTTTATGAAGGAGAATATTTAAATGGAAAAAGACATGGTTTTGGTCTTTTTAAATGGGCTGATGGTAGTTTTTATAAAGGTAATTTTTTTGAAAATATGTTTCATGGACAAGGGAAATATATTTGGAATGATAAAAAAGAATATTTTGGAAATTGGGAATATAATAAAATGAATGGAAAAGGAATTTTTATTTGGCCTGATGGAAGAAAATATGAAGGGAATTATAAAAATGATAAAAAAGATGGTTTTGGTATTTTTTATTGGCCTGATGGAAGAATTTTTAAAGGATTTTGGGTTAATGGAAAACAACAAGGGAATGGAGAGTTTTTTGATGGGAAAGTTTGGAAAAAAGGTATTTGGGATAATGGAAAGAAAGTTTGATTTTTTTTTTTTTTTTTTTTTTTTTAAATTTTTGGGTTTGGGTTTATTGGGTTTTTGGAATTGGAGAATTTTTTTTTTTATTTTTTTTTTTTTTTGGGGTTTGTTATTGTTTTTTTATTATTTTTTCCCTTTTTTCTTTAGTTTAATTGATGTTATTTTTTTTGTTAGGTTTTTTTATTTTGTAGTTTTTTTACTTATATTCTATTTTTTTTTTCAATGTTTTTCTTTGTACAATAATTAAATAATAAAAATTTCACTAATATTATTCTATAATATTTTTAATTAAATATTTGAAAACCAAATTTATTAATAAAATATAAAAGTATTTATTAAATATGAAAAAAATTAAAAAAAATTAAACCAAATATTAATTTCCAGTAAAAAAACAAATTTTAAAAAACACTTTTTACACTTTTCGAAACATATAATCTTTTATAAGTTTTATCACTAGTCATAACATATTTTTTAGCTTGTTCCTCATCAATATTTTTCCTAATTTTAACAATACTTTTTCCATCATCCCAATAAGTATTAGGTGCAGGAGTATCAAAATTATTTTTTTCCTTTGCAGATTTATATTGTTCCGTATCTTCATATTTAAATTTTTTCCTAAAAATAATTGGTAATTTTCCTCTATTATGAACTAAATTATAACTATTCATAACATCACCATTTAAATTTTTATTATCACCTTTTTGTTTTTCTAAAACCATTTTTGCTTTTTCTTCTAATTTTTCATTTCTTGCTTTAATAAATGGATTTTCTTCTTTTTTTTTAATTGGATTTTTTGGTCCAATTGTCCAACTTGGACTTCTTTTAAAAATTTTTTTAGGATAAAATAATTTATTTTTATCAATTTCGCCATTTTTATTTTTTGCAGTATTATAAAATGGAATTTGTTCTCCAACAAATTCAGCTTCTGCTACAATTGTTACTCTATCACATTTTGAAAAAGTTGGTTTTCCTCTTTTTATATTTTTTTCTTTTTGTTCTTCATAATTTTTTATTTTATCTTTTACTTGATCAATTGAATTTATTTTATATTCTGGAATTGAATTTAATTGTTCTTTTATTTTCTTTTTTTCATTTTCTCTTTCTTTAAAAATTTTTCTTAAATCTTTTTCATTTTTTTTTATATCAAAATCACTTTTATATTGAATATCTTTAATAAAACGATTTTTAGATTCTAATTCATTTTTTATTTCTTCTGCTCTTTTACTATCATAAAAGGAATTTGCTAATTTTATTGCATCGTCTGTAAAATTTGTTTTTTTTGGAGGAATTCTTTTTCCTGTTTCTTTATCTTCTTTCCAATCTAAAGGAGGCCATTTTGATTTAAATGATTTTAATATTTTTTCCCTTTTTTTATACCAAAGTATTTCTTTGTAATCAAAATATTTTTTTAAAGGATGATATCCTATTATTCCTCCTTTTTCTTCACCTGATATTATTTGGAACATTTCTTCTGGAGTTAAAGGATAATTGTTTCTTATTAATTTTTGAGAGGATGATTTTATCATTTTTTTTTTTTTAATTTTTTATTCTAAAATATTTAATAATTATTTATGGAAAAGATTTTAATATTTAAAATATGTTTTTTGTGTTTTATTTTTATTTTTGAAATAATGAATGAATAAATTGTATTATTAATTAAAATGTAATCAAATATAAATTTAAAATTTTCATTTATAATATTTGTGAAATATTTAAGAAATGGAATTTTATTAATTTTTTATTTATGGTAAATAATATAATAAAATATTATTTATTCATTAATTTATTATAAATTTCATTTGAAAAATTTATATCTTAAAAAATAAAATATATTAATGAGATAAAAAATAATTAAAGATTAATGTTATTGTTTATCTATTTTTATTTTATTTTAAATATAAAGTTTACAAAATTATATCATTTTTCAATTATTAAAATATTTTTACTCATAAAGATTATTAATGCATTTTTCAATATCCCCATTAAATTTTACTAAAAGAGATATATTAATATTATCATCATCAAATCCCATATCATGTAATTGTTTTAATTGTTTTTTATATTTTTTTTTATAATTATTTTCATTATCATTTTCATTATCACTTTCATTATCAGAATAACTATTATTATAATTTTCATTATATTTAATATTATTTTTTTTATTATTTTTTTTATATTTTGTATTATATCTAATATCATCTTCTTCTTCATCACTACTACTATAATTATTTTGTTCTTTATTTAATATATTATTATTATTATCATTAATATTTTTATTATAATTTCTTCCTGCTAATAAACTTACAATAGTTGAACCAAAATTAACTATTTTTGTTAACTGTTTAACATTATTATTATCATAAAAGTTTTTAAGAACAACATAATCATTTAATTTTTTCAACTCATCATTATTATCTTTTAATTCATCAATAATTGGAGACTGTAAAAGTTTATGAACTTCATTAGGACTATTTAAAGCATTTGAAATTGTTTTTAATATATCACTGCCCAAACCTAAATAATCAACTTCTGAATTTTTATTTTCAATATTATCATTATTTCTTCTTTGTATATTTAAATTCCTTTCATTATTTGATCTTTTTCTTGAACCTTTTTTAATCTTTAATTCAATCATTTTATTATTTGAAATATTATATTCATCTAAGGTATCTTCATTTTCTAATAAGGATTTTTTATAAAATAGAATTTGATTTTTTGAAGGAATATTAGTTTTTGATTCAATAATTAATTTCAAATCCTTAATTGAAGAATCTTTATCTATATATATTTCTTCAACTGTATCTTTATATGCTACATATAATTTTATGTTCGAGTTATTATCCATTTTTTATAATTATTAATGAATAAGGAATAATATACAAAATATATAATATTATTAACTTTTTAATATAAAAATCATAAATATTAAATTAAATTATTTAATAAATTTCTATTTTGAATTTCTTTTTCATAATTTATATCTTTTTCATTTTCTTTTTGTGGAATTTGTATAAAATTTTCATTTAATATTTTCTTTTTGTTATCATTTATTTTATTTTCATATAATTCATTATTCATTTTAGTAACTTGTCTCAATCTATTATCTAATTGACTAAATTCTTTTTTAATTTTATTTTTTTCATTTTCATCATCATTACTCTTAGAATTAATATCTTTCAAAAAATTATTTTTTGTATCAAAAATAGGGACATTATTATCTTTAGGTGATGTAATATTTTTTTGAGCAATTTCAATTTTATCTAATAAATTAGATTTATAATTTTCAAATGGAGAAGTTAAAAATTCTCCTTTTGTATTATTTTTATTTTTATTTTTATTTTTTTCTGGAAATTTTGCTATTTCTTTTTTACAAACTTTATGAACTCCATAATCTAAAGATTTAATTGATTGATTTTGAAATGAACAATTTTTATATATATTAAAAAAATAATCAACATCATTTTCTTCATTTGGAGTAGTATAAATATAATTATTTGTATCATATTTTTCATTTATTATTTTATTTTTTATATTTTCTATTCCTATTGATACTGGATCATAATAATTAATTTTATTCTTTTTATTTTTATTTATTGGTTTTACTATATTATTTAAATCTGTATTATAATTTTGAGACCTTTCTCTAATAAAAGGAGAAAAATTTTTTAAATTTGAAGTATTAGATGTTGAATCTTCTTCATATTGAATTTCTCCATTTATAAAATGAATTTTATTATTTTTTGGTTTTATTATTGATTTTTCTTTTGGTAATTTTAATCTTATTAATTCTCTTCTTAATTCATTACTATCAATATAATTTTTATTTTTACTTTGTAAAGATTTTTTTTCTGATATTAATTTTAATATTTTTGATCTATTTTTATCTTTTGGAAGATCTGAAGATAAATAATCTAAATCATATTGAGTTATTTTATCTGTATTATTTATATTATTATCATTTATATATTGATTTTGATTATATCTATTTTCACTACTACTTTCAGCATGTGAATTAATTAAATTTTGAAATTCTGATACAGTCATTACATCTTTATCACCAAAATATGAATTTATTTGTTCTATATAATTATTTCCATCTTCTACTTTATCTACAATTTCTTGTAAAAGTGCATTTTTATTTATTTCCAAATTACCATTTGGATTATTCATAATATTTTCATATATAAATTGATTTAAATTCATTTTTGGTGTTTCAATATTGAAATTTTCTTCTTCATTTGAATTATAATTTTGATTATCTTCTGACATTTGATTAGTAAAATAATTTTAAAATAATGATTTTATTTAACATAAAAATATTAAAAATATTTTTTTATTTTTGTTATTTTTCCTATTTTTAATAAAAATGTCAACAGAATTTTATTTATCAGGTGTAACAAATTGTATGAAATGTAATAATTTCCTTACAGAATATAATCAATGTGTTAACTGTAATAAATTATTATGTTTAGAATGTATAAAAAATAAAGATAAATGTCCATTATGTTATCATTCACCATTTGAATATACAAATAATATATTTGTAAATCGTATAATTTACAATAATAAACTTATATGTAAATTTTGTAAAGGAACTTTCAATTACAAAAATCTACAAACACATGGATGTACATTTCCAATTTTTAAATGTAAATTTTGTAAATATCAAAATAGAAATGAAAATGAATTTTTAAAACATATTAATCAGGGACATAGAGAAGAATTAATTGAAATGTTTTATGATAAATAAAAATTATATTTTGTTAATTTATTATATAATAATACAATTTATAAATATTTTTAAATAAAAAATAAAAGTATGACTCAAAATTCCCAATTAAATAAAATTAAATATTGTTCATTTAATGAATTAACAGAAAATCAAAATTTTTGTAATTTTTATGGTATAATATATGATGCATCATTTCCAAAAATTAATGATAATAATCAAAATAGAAAAATTTATCGTTTTGAATGTACAATTAAATTAATTGATAAAGACATAAATTGTTTAACATCAAAAGAAAATTTTGATAACAATATAATTAATTTAATAATAAAAGCAGATTTAAAAGAACAAATTCCATATATTCATACAATTTGTGATATAATTAGAGTTCAAAAAGGTGTTTATTCAAAGAAAATTAAAAGAAATGTATATTTAAATTTTACAAATAATAATATAAAAACTTCATGGTGTATTTTTTCAGGAGCAAATCAAAAAACAAATGAATTTTCTCCAATTTTATGTTCAAATTCAAATTATTCATTTGATCAAAAAGACGAAATAATAATTAAAGAATTAAGAACATTTATAATGGAAAATTTAATAAAAGAAAATTCACTTTTTTACAGTTATGAAAGTAAATTAAATAATAGAATAATTGGTGATGAACAAGATGTTTTAATTCAAATACTTTCAAAATATGAATTAGAAGATCAAATGATATATACAATTCAAGATGAAACTGATATTTGTGAATTACATACTTATAAATATTTTAATTTTCTTGAAATTGGTGATGTTTGTAGATTAAGAGGTTATAAATTACTTGATCAAAATGTTATTATTATGAATCAATATTCTAATATTTTAAAAATACCAAAATTTACTAATTATTATCATCAATTTATACAAAGATTAAATAATAAAAATAATGATATTGAAATTAAGAAAGATACTTCTGCTATTGATATGATTAATAATGCTAATTTAAATGGGAATTTTAAAATTATTGAATCACCTAAAAATATTTTAAGTTATGTTGAAAATTCTAATAATTTTGAAATTAAACATTTTGATGAAATTGTAAATGAAAATACTTTTATTTTAGATATTAATTTAGTTAATATTGAACCAGAAAATATTTTAGAAGCTATTTTTGTTCTATGTAATAAATGTAATAAAAATTTTCCTTATTTTAATAATGAAAAAATTTTGGATAATAATTTAAATTATTTATTATGTCCTAATTGTGGTCAAAATAATCAATTTAAATTATATTTTAATTTTGTATTATTTGGTATTGAAAATATTTATTCTAATAAAATATTAATTTTTCACCTTTGTACTTATGATGGAGAAGGAGAAAATTTTTTAGGTATAAAACCTGAAGAAATAGTTAAAGATAATAGTAATAATATTATTTTATTAAAAAATAGAATTAAATTATTAACTCAAAAAGATAATTTTATTAGAATTCTTGTAGAAAAAATAGAAAATGAAAATTCAAATAATAAAAAAAACAATTGTTTATTTAGAATAATTGGTAATTATAAAAATATATAAAAATATAAAAAATAAAATTAAAAAAGAATTTAGTCAATTAGATAATAGATTGAGACAAGTTACTAAAATGAATAATGAATTATATGAAAATAAAATAAATG
>JAJJLH010000238.1:0-34651 GCA_023806865.1 Isotricha sp. YL-2021a
ATTTATATATTTTTAATTGAATTTTATTTAATACAAAAATTAATATTTAAATTAAAAAAAATATATTATTTTTATCAACCTTAAAAAAAAGGAAAGTTTAAAAAAAAAAAATCAAATTAAATAATTCTACCAATAAAAATTTTTTTTTTGATTAAAAGTATCTTCACATGTTGTGGAAATAGTTCCTTTATCTTCCAATCCTCTACTATTAGTTTTTTTAATAATTTTATATCCATATTCTTTTTTCAAAAAAGAATTTTTATTAACATTTCCCAATAAAATTTTTTTTGAATCTTTAATATCATCATTATTATTTTTAAATTGATTTTTTTCCTCTTCAAACATTTCACTATCAACATAATAATTAAGTAATTTTTTTTCTTGATTTTTAATTCTTTTATAATTATCATTAATCATTGATTTATTTCTTTGAAAAACATTATAAGTTTCTTTAAGTGAACCTTCAGAAAGTGAAATAGGAATATTTTTTTTTTTTAAATTTAAACTTGTTTTATTTGGTCTAATTAAATCATAAGGTGGAAATCCTTTATTTAAAGGTAAAGTTTCAATTGTTTTAATTGGTTTTATTTTTTTAAAAATTGAACTTTTTGGTTTATTTGGACAAAAATGAATATGTACTTTTAAAGCTTTTATACTTAAAATATGTTCAGGATTATATGGACATTGTTGAGAAAATTTTCCTAATTTTTCCTTATTTGGACATTCATTTTTATGTAATTGAAAGGAACTTATGAATTTCCCACATTGAAGTGGACAACATATTAATGACATTTTGGATTGTTTTTTTTTTTTTTTATTATTTTTTTATAATATAATTTATAAATAATTTTTATTTTATATATAAATCTATTTATGAATTTATTTCTTTTAATTTATAAACTAAAATTTGATTCAATCTTTACTTTCTTTAATTCAAAAATAAATATAACAAGTTTAAAAAAATAAATAAATAAATTTCAATGAATTATATATAATATTTATAAAACTTTCATATAAACTTCTTTTAATTCTTTACTTTCATTCTGATAATTATTAATTTTACTAAATTTAGAAAAAGCACTTCTTTTATGTTGAATTTTAGGTTCATTATTATTAAAATTATTATTATTTCCATTAAATACAAATACTTTAACTAATCCTTTAAAAGAAACACTTTTACTACTTAATCCTCTATTATTTTTTTTTTTAAAATTATTCTCTTCTTCTGAAAATTCAGAATCAATAAATGAACATACTGAATTTTCATCATCAAAATTTTTAAATGAAAGATTTGGACTATTATTTTTATTAGATCTAAAAGATGAATTATTTGATTCAGTTCTTTTTCTTTCAAAAGAAGCACATTTTCTTATTAAATTATTTTCTTCATTATTCTCAATTTTATTTTTTAATATTCCTTTCTTTATTAAAGTATCAGATGATATTTTTTTATTTGGAGTCATTAATCCACGTTCTGTTATTGGTTTAATTTTTGATAAATTTTCTTTTAAAATATCAAATTGATCATCTAATAAATATTTATGTTCCATATGTTCTTTATATTTATCTAATGAATCACTATTTTCTCTTTTTAATTTTGTTTCTTTTTTTGATAGTAATTCTTTTAAAGTTGAATTTTTATTATATCTATCTATATATGTTGATGTATTACTTCTTTGTATTTTTCTTTTTTGAATATTATTATTATTATTTTTATTTTTAATGTCTTCTTTTTCTTCTCCTTCTTCAAAAATTAATAATTCATCTTCATTTGTTATTATTTCTTTTTTTCCAATTTCTATTATAGTTTCTTTTTTTTTTTCTATAATTATTTCTTTTTTTTCCATAATATTATTTTCTTTCTTTTTATTTTTTTGATCAGGACAATTCTTTACATGTTTTTCATATGCCTTCATTCCAAAAATATGTATTGGATTATAAGGACATTGAAAATATTTAATATTTAAAAAAGATTTATTTTTACAATTTTCAATGTGTTCTAATAAAGAATTAGTTCTTTGTCCACATAATAATGGACAAAATGGATATAATTGAGACATTTCTATTTAATAAATATTTATTGATTTTTAGTTTTTTATAAATAGAATTATATTATATTTTTTAAAACTATATGTAATTATTTTTTTAAAATTTATTTGAGATAATTGTTAATAATAATATCCTTTATTATGATTTTATGATTTTAGGTTGTAATTAATTAAATGAATTAATTGATAAAAATATTTTTTAATTTAATAAATTGTCACTATAATTATATAAATGACTTATATATAATTGAAAATAATAAAATAAATTATCCAAAGTATAAATAAAAATATTTTTATTTTTAAAATTCCAAACTTTTAATAAAATAATATTTCAATATAATTTTAAATGATAAAATATAAAATAAAACATTTATTTTATTTAAATAACTTCACTTCTAATTTTTTTAAAACAATCAACAGAACAATAATTCTTTTTTGTTTTCGGATCAGTATATTTCTTTAAATTATTACATCCATCAACATCACATTTAGGAATAATTTTAGCTTGAATAGGTTTTTGAATTAAAATAGAAGGAATTAATAAACCTTGTGGAAACCTAACATAAATATTTCCATTTTTTAAATATTTATGAATAATTTTAGTTAAAGAATTTTTTTTTTGTTCTTCTTTCAATTTATTTTTCTTAATATTTTCCTCATTAATTTTTTTTTGTCTTTCTCTTAATTTTTTTCCATCTTCATTTAAAATTCTTTCAATAGTAACTCTTTTTTCTTCTTCTAATAATTTTTTAGCATGTAATTTTCTTAGTCTAGTTTGTTCAGTTTTTTTTGCAATTTCTTCTTCAGTTAATTCTCTTTTTTGTTTTTTATGACTAGGAAGCATATATAATAATTCTTCAGTATTACCATATTTTCTTAAATGTTTTCTTGAACTATTATTTTCATCTGAAACTGAAATATAATCATTTGTTCCATAATCTAATTTATCATCTTCATCTAAATCTTCTTCACTTGCTTTAAATGAATCTTCACTTGAATTTTCTTCTTTATCATTATCTATTTCATCATCGTCTCCTTCGTAATAATTTATTCTTTTTAATTTTTTTCCTAATATATTATTATTAATTTGGGCTTCTTGGATTATTGGAATTTTTATTTTTTGAGATTGATTTATTATTATTGGAGTTTTTAATCTACGTGTAAATAATATTTCATTATTTAAAATTATCTCAATGTCCATTTTTTTTTTTTTTATTTTTTAAAAATAAAATAAACCAAATTAAAGGATTATTTTGAAAAAAAAATATTTATTTTTTTTTATTTTTTTATAATTTTATTGAAATAAAATTTTTTTTTGAAGCATTAAAAAATATATTACTATAAAATGAAAAAACTTCCTTTAATTGAACCTATTAAGCGTCCTTTTACAATTCAACAACCACCTAAATATTGTGTTAGTGAAAGTGAAAATGAAAAAGATAAATTTAATTCATTAAGAAATTATGATATTGCAATATCATATTATACAAAGGGAATTAATAATGATAAATCAAATACTACATTTTTAATAAATAGAGCAATTTGTTATTTAGCAAAAGGATTTTATACTTTAGCATTAAAAGATGCTTTAAAATCAATTGAAATAGATCCTAAATTTTTAAAAGGATATTATATTGCATCTTTATGTTATTTAGAAATGTATGATATTGATAAAGCAGAGAAATATTTTAAAGAAAAAAATCAAAGATTATTTTCTTTAATTGAAAATAAGAAAAAGGAAATAAAAATAAAAACAAAAAAATTTAAATCATATCCAATTTATCTAAAATTTCTTAGAGAATTATATAAATATGATGCATATTTTCCTAAATTAGAAATCCATTTTTATTCAGATGAATATAGAGGAGTATGTGCAAAATCAAAAATATTAAAAGAAGAAATAATAATGACAATACCAAAAGAATGTTTAATATCATTAGAATTAGCATTAGAAACAAATATAGGAAAAGAAATAGGAAAATTTATGTATAGTGAATTAAATTCTCCAAAACATTGTTTATTAAGTGCTTTTTTATTAACAGAAGAAAAAAGTCAAAAATGGAAATTTTACTTTGATTTATTACCAAAAGATTTTTCAAACTTCCCAATTTTTTACACAGATAAAGAATTAGAATATTTAAAAGGAAGTCCATTTTTAAATCAAGTATTAGATAAGAGAATAGATATGAAAATAGATTATGAAAAAATATGTTTTTATATACCATCATTTACTCAATTTTCATATCAAAAATTTTGTGAAGCAAGAATGATGATTTCAAGTAGAATTTTTGGTATTCAAATGGGAGATAATAAAACTGATGTTTTAGCACCTTTTGCAGATTTATTAAATCATAAAAGACCAAGACAAACTCAATGGTATTATGATAATATGCTTGAAAGTTTTGTTATTCAAGCTATTGAAGATATTAATGAAGGTTCTGAAATTTTTGATTCTTATGGTAAAAAAACTAATGCTAGATTCTTATTAAATTATGGTTTTGCTCTTGATAATAATGATAGTAGTGAATATCCTTTAAATGTTATTTTTAATGATTCATATCCTTTGTTTGATATTAAGAAAAATTTGTTTCAAAGTGAATTTGAATTTAGTAAAACTTTTAATTTGAATAATAATATTTATGAATCACAATTGTTAGAGTTGTTATCTTTTTTAAGGTTTATTGTGTTTGATGGGGATATTAATATTTTGTTTAATGCAATGACTTCTAATGATAATTTAATTTATGAAGATATTACTTTGAATTTTTATTATATTTCACCTATTTCTAAAGATTTAGAAATTAAAGTTTTAAAACATTTTCATTTACTTTGTAGAAAAGCTCTTAATAATTATCCTACTACATATGAAGAAGATAATTTAATATTAAAGAAAAAGAATATTTCTTTTAATTATAGAAATTGTTTATTATTATTAATGAGTGAAAAAAGCGTTTTATCTTATTATATGTATTTTTGTGAGTATTGCCTAAGTTTATTTAATAAAACTAGTGAATTGGAAATTTTGACAAAATTATCAAAAGATTATAAATATAATGAATGCCAATTTGATTTTTATATAAAAGAAGTTATCATGAAATTAATTAAAATGCCTTAATTAGATTTTGATAAAAAAATTATATATATTTTTATATAATAAGTTAAAATATATTTATTATATTTGATTTAATTTCCATTTCAATAAAAAAATACTTTTTGTAAATAAATATTATTTTCATATCTAAATATAATATTAATACTAAAAAATATTATCTAAATTTTAAATCCCTCCAAATTGATTATTCCAATTTTCCATTTCTTTCACAACTTTAGGACTTAATGTCCCCCTAATTTTCAAAAGTGCTTTTTTCATATCTTGAAAAGTAACATCTCTAAACTTATCAATTTTCATAATTTGTTCCCCAGTCAATTCCCTAACAGGTTCATAAGCAGCTTCCCTACATAATTCTTGTAAATCTCCATTAGAATATCCATTAGTCCCTTTAGCAATTTCTCTAATTTCATCATCTTTCAAATTATTATCAACCATATTAATTAATTTCTTAATAAAATCAAATCTTCCATTTTCATCTAAAGGATGACAATAAACTCTTTTAGGTAATCTCCTTAATAAAGCATCATCAAGATCCATAGGTCGATTAGTAGCAGCAATAACTAATAATTTAGCTTCAGAATTAGAACCTAAACCATCAAATTGTATTAAAAATTCAGTTTTTAATCTTTTAGCAGCATCATTATCATTTTCGCTTCTTTTACTTAATATTGAATCAATATCATCAATAAATATTATTGATGGTGCTTTTTGATATGCAATTTTAAATAAGGAACGTACTGTTTTTTCACTTTCTCCAACCCATTTTGATGTTAATGATGATGCACTTATATTAAAGAAAGTTGATTGACATTCTGATGCTATTGCCTTTGCTATCATTGTTTTACCTGTTCCTGGTGGACCAAAGAGAAGGATTCCTCTTTGTGGTTTTAGAACTCCTGTAAAAAGGTCTGGACGTATTGTTGGGATTATTATTATTTCATTTACCATTTGCTTTAAATCTTGCATTCCTACTATATCAGAGAATTTTACTCCTGGATTTGATGACATTATTTCTGAGGAAATTTTTGAATCCATTTCATCTTCTTCTTTATCATGGATACTTTTTGGTTTATTTTGGTTTGTATTTGTGTTTGTGTTTGAGTTACTGAAATTTTGGTTTATATTTTGATTTATGTTTTTGTTTATATTTTGGTTAATGTTTTTGTTAATATTTTGGTTTATATTTTGATTTAATATATTATCTATATCTAGATTTGGATTGTTTATATTTTGATTATTTATATTTTTATTATTCATTTGATTATTTAATATTGCTTTTTGTTTTGCTGCTAATGGTGAAATTTTTGAAATTGTTGCATTAACTTTAGAAACTTTCTCAGCAATTTTAATAGTCATAATTTGTTGAAATTCTTTAGGATAAGACTCAGGTCTTTGTTGAATAGCATTTTTTAATCTCATATATGAATTCCTAGATTGAACTAAAAGATTAAGTGATTGAAAATATAAAGCATTTTGAATTAATTTTAATGCTTCTTCATATTTTTCATTACATTTTTGCATACATACAATAACTGTTTTTAAATCTCTTTTATCAATTTGATCATATACACGTTGTGGAATAACTCTATTTTGTTTTTCTTCTTCATTTTGATTATTTTTATTTTTATAAATATCTAAAATATCATCTTTTTTATTTTGTTCATTTATTTTATCATTTTGTTCATTTATATTTTGAAATAAATTTTTATTCATTCCTGGTAAAACACTTTGAGATATTTTTTTTTGATTTATATCTTTGTTAATATCAACTTTATTTATATTTAGATTTGGATTATCATCTTGTGATAGTATTTGATTTATATCTATTGGAGGATTTTTATCATCTATATTTTCATCTTTTTTCTTCTTTTTTTTTTTCTTCTTTTTTTTTTCTTTTTCTTCTTCTTCTTCCTCTTCTTCTTCTTCTTCTTCTTCTTCTTCTTCTTCTTTTTTCTTTTTTTTCTTTTTATCTTTTTTCTTTTTTTTAATTTTTTTTTTCTTTTTCTTTTTTTTTTTCTCATATTCTTCATCAGAACTACTTGATTCTTCATCCGAACTATTAGATTCATCTTTCACTCCATATTTAATTATATTATCAATTTCTTTTTGTATTTCTTCTTCAGGTATATCATCTGTATAATAATTTAAAGCATCATTAACTTTTTTCATATATTTTTTATCTTCATCATCAGCCATTTTTCTATTTTTAATAATAAATTAAAATATATGAAAAAAATAATCAAAATTATAAAAATATATTTAAGATTAATTTATAAAATATATTTTTCAAATTAAAACATACATTTAAAAAATAAAATGTCATTTACACCAGAATTACCATTAATAAATATTGAAAGAGAACAAATTGAAGAAAGATTAATTTCAAATATTTCAATTGGTAAAATTAATTCACCAAAAATAAAACCCGAAAAATATATTGAATCTCCGAGTCCTTTTATTCTTTCTGGAAGAAATGATTTTTTTCAAAATGAAGAATTGTATTCTTTAAGTGATGATGAAATTCAAAATGATTTAAAGATAAAATTTGAAAAATATTATGCTTCTATAAGAAGAGTTTTTTCTAATAAACATTTGAAAAAATTTGATGAAGATGAAATTGAAAAAAGTTGTTTTTTCCCAAAAAAAGAATTTGAAAATGAAAATGATGAATTAATTTTTGAAACCAATGATAATAATTGTAATATATTTTATAATGAAGATGATAATTCTGATGTAAATGATAGTGATGATGATTATAATTTAGGTATTTTAAAAATTTTAAAAAAGCAAAGAATTAATAAAAAATTTATGTAAATATATTATTATTATGTTTATATAAAAAGAAAAGAATCTATTTTAAAAATAATAATAAATGTATCTTTAAAAATTATTAATTTTTATTTTTATAAGTTTATATTTTTTATCGGAATGAGTTAGATTTTTAATTAATATGTTAAATAAAGAATTAATAAATATCTATTTTTATTTATAATGGAATTAAAAATAAAAAATAATTATATAAAATTAAAGTTTAATATTCTAAATATAAAAAAAAAAATTCTATAATTATAAATAGAAATGGGAGTTAATGTATGTATCTCATCCCCTAATAATAATAATAGTGTAATTAAATTAAATCAATTAGATGCTTTAGTAATAGATAATTTTAATTATGAAGAATATGCAGTTGATAAAGATGATAATAATAATAAAGAAAAACAATCAATTCATGATGATATAAAAAGTTTAAATAATGAAGAAGAAAAAAAAGTAGAAAATGTATTTGAAAATGGAAATATAGAAAAAAAAGAAGAAGAGAAAAAAGAAGAAGAAAAAAGAGAAGAAAATTATGGTATGATACAAGAAATAATTGAAGTTAATCAAAATGAAAATGAAAATAAAGATGAATCAAATTTAAAAGGAGCTGCCCCAAAAAATAATGATAAAAATGAGGTAAAAACAAACAATGAAAATAATAATAATATCAATAATCAAAATATTGAAAAACAAAAAAATATTAAAAAAAATAAAAAAATAAAATTACCTGATTTATATTCAATTGTTTCTGAAAAATTATTAAAAGAAAGTGATGGAAATGAATTATTATTTGTATCAGAATTATCAAAAATGATAAATATAAATATTAAAGAAAGAGTAAAATATGCAGAAAGATTTTGTATGTTAACAAAAGATAATTTTGTAATTTATAATTCAAAAGAAAATTATATTACTTTAAAAAGACCTCTTGCAGTATTACAAACTAAAGATATAACAAGAGTTGTATTATTTAAATTAAATAAATTAGGAAATGGATTTGATCATTTTTATGTTTGTTTTTATAAAACTCCAAGTACAGAATTAGTTTATGATCAAATTAATACTTTTTTTATGAATGAAAAAGGAGATAAAAATAAAATTGGAGAAGATGAAGCTTTAATAATGTTTAAATCAAATGATAAATTATTAGTTAAGAAATGGTATGTTTTGCTAAATTATTTAATTAAATTAAAAAAAGAAAATAATGATAATAATGAAGAAAAAAATCAGGAAACAAATGCTTAAATATTTATATTTTTTTTTTGCTTGTTTTATAAATAATAGTATAATTATTGGAGAAAAACATTTATTTTTATATAAATAAACATTATTTAATATTATATTAGGTTCATTTTTAAAATAAAATAAAAATTGTAATATAAAATTCTATTTTAACATTTAATAAATAAATATATAAATTATAATAATCATATCTCATAATTTCTTTCACAAATGAACACTTAAAAGACTCACCCTTATTTTTGGAAACAGGTGCATTAAACTTACTAAACAAATTAGACCACCATAACAAAGAAGAAAAAATAGCATTCCTATCAAAATATATTAAAATGTATTAATCAAAATGGAGGAATATTTCAATAGACCAAGATTCTCATATAACATCAACACATTATGCAATATTAGTTTTATCTCAATTAAACTAATTGTAAATATTAACTAAAGAATAAATATTAAATTAAATTAAAAATCTTCAAAAAAAGATGGTTCATTTAAAGATGATATATATGCAGAAACAGATTCTTTTTTTCATATTCTATATTACAATATTAAAATTATTAAATTTCCTCAATGAAAATTATATAAATTTTCCAAAAGCAACTAAATACTTATAACCATATCAAAATTTTAATGATGGCTTCTGAGATGTACCAATTGCTGAAGACATGGTGTATATTGTTTTAATTATATTGGTTTTTTATCGGTAACTAATCAACTTAATTTAATTAATAAAATAAAATGAGAGACAAAATCATCTTTGTGGATTTAATGATAGAACTAAAAAATTACCTGATGTTTGTTATTCATGGTGGGTTTATAGTAATATGAGTAAGATTGTTATTTGTTGAAGAAATTTATTTTGGATTGTTGGAATAGCATAAGTTTGAACAATTAATTTTAATCCAGGATAACCTATTAAACACAATGCAAAAAGTCCAAAAAAAGTATGAAAAACTTAATGACAATTACAAGATCTATCTTCAATTCCACCTAATTACTCATCTTAGATGTTAAAAGAGTTTTTGAAAAGTTTAAAAAAGAGTTGATGTGTTTTTTTTTTTTTGATTTTTATATTATAAAAAGAAAAATTAAATTTAATATTAAATAAATTAACCTTTTCTTATTATAAAATTTAAATTATTTTATTATAATATTTCATTTATAAAGATATTATTTTTTTCCAAATGATAATATGTTTCAATAATTATTGATTGTTTTTTTTATTATTTTTTATGAAATTAAAAAATATATTTGAATATATTCAAATATAATTATAAAAATTTTATAATAGCTAATAAAATTTTATATTTTTTCATTAATATTGTATATTTTTTATTTTAAAATGTATATATATATTATGGCTCGAAAATTAAAGTAAATAATAATTTATCTAATTTTATCTTTTAGTTCATTATATTTATAACATGATGATAAATCTAAATTGTTTAAAGCATATTTATATCTGTAATAACCTAATTGTACATAATATTCATATTCTTTTCTTTTATTAATTACTCTTTGGCATTGTTCAGTAATAAAATTTAAATAATCTTTTTCAATATTTTCCTCAATACCACTTTCAATAATATTTTTCAACTTAGGATATTTTTTAATAAAAGAATTTCCAATATAATATTCAACATTATTTATTGAAGTTTTCCTTTTTTGAGAATAATTATAATCTTTATAAAATTGATATAAAGGAGGAGATTTAAAGTATTCAAACAAATCAGGTAAATTACTTAAAAGTAATATTAAAATAAAAGGAAGAATTTGTAATAAAGCAAAAAATTTTCCTCTAGGTTGATTTTGATTTCTATTATTATTTTCATTATTATTCCTTCTTCCTCTTCTAAAATGTCTTCCATTAATATTAATTCCTCCATTAAAAAACATTTCGAAAATATCAAAAGGATCAATATCATCTTCATAATGATGTTGATGTGTTTGATAATATCTATTTCTAAATTCTTCCTCATTTCCATATTTATCATAAAATTGTTTTTTTTCAGGATTACTTAAAGTTTGATAAGCTTCAGAAATTTTTTTAAAACATTCTTCTGCTTTATTAGAATGATTTTTATCAGGATGAAATTTAATTGCTTGTTTTTTATATGCTTTCTTTATTTCTTCTTGACTTGCATTTTTTGATAAACCTAAAATATCATAATAATCTTTTTTTCTAAGTAAATTTGAACATAAATTATCATCTGATGATGCACCTGCTGATTCAGTTGAATTTTTTGATGAATAATTTGTACTTGAATTTGTATTATTTGATGTATTTGAATTATTTGGTGTACTATAACTTCTTTGGTAATTATTATTTGAATTTGAATAATTGTTGTTTGTGTTTGTATTTGATGTGGTTTTTTTTTGATTTTTATTATTATTATTATCTCCTGAAGTTATGTTGTTTTTACATACTGAAATAAAAATTTCTGTTCTGCTATTAAAGAAAAATTTCTGACTTAATTCAAATAATTTTAATGCTTCTTCATATTCTTGTCTATTATAATGTTCCATTGCTTTTTCAAAAATTAAATTAGCTTTTTTTTCCCTATCACCTTCCATAAAATAATTAAATAAATAAAAAATATTTAATTAATTTATAAAAATTAATAAAATTTATTAAAATATATAAAAAATAAAGATTGCAAAATAATATATATAAAAATGGCAGATAAGAAATTATTATTTGAAAAAGAATTAAAAAATAAACTAGCATTAAAATCAAGTGGTCACACATCAGAAGAAACAGTTCTCTTAAAAGCATTTAAATACTTTGACTTAGATAACAGTGGAATGTGTTCAATTGATGAATTTATAAAAGCAATTATGAAAATAGGAATAACTGGATTTAATGAAGATGATATAAGACAACTTTTCAAAGTTTATGATGTTGATCAAAGTGGTGAATTAGATTATAAAGAATTTGTTGGAATTTTATATTCAAATAATTCAATAATTAACGCAACTGGAGTAGATAAAAATAAAAATCCACCTCAAAATAAAAATCAATATCAAACTCAAAATCAAGTTCAACCTCCTTCACATAAAGATATACAAGGAGATCAATCAAAAAAAAGTTATTTAGAACAAGGTGAAATAAAAGAAATTTTAGATAAAATTAGAAGTAAATTAGCATCAAGAGGAGTAAGAGGAATAACATCAATTGCAAGAAATTTTAGAATTGTTGATGATGATAATAGTCAAACTTTAGATTTTAATGAATTTAAAAAAGCAGCAAAAGATTTTAGATTTGGATTAAATGATGAAGAAATTAAAAAAGCTTTTGTTGCTTTTGATAGAAGTAATAATGGTTCAATTGATTATGATGAATTTGTAAGAACTATAAGAGGAGAAATGAATGATTTTAGAAAACAATTAGTTGAACAAGTTTTTGAAATTTTAGATGTTAATAAAAGTGGTTATATTGATTTAGAAGATATTAAACAAAGATATAATGCAAGATATCATCCTGATGTTAAAAGCGGAAAAAGAACTGAAGATGAAGTTTTACTTGAATTTTTAGAAACATTTGAAAATACTTATAATTACTTATGTGGAAGTGAAAATGATGGGAAAGTTACTATTGAAGAATTTATGGAATATTATGAAAATGTTTCTATGTGTATTGATGATGATGCTTATTTTGAAACTTTAATGAATAATGCTTGGAGAATGAATATTCATACTACTGGAAATAATGAAAAGAGAGGATGGAGTAATAGGAATGAAGGGAATGAAGCAAGAGGAGGAAATGAAAGTAATCTTAAAGATAGTTATAAGAATAAATTTGGTGATAAGAGACCTGGAGAATATGCTAGTAATAGAAATAAAAATTATGATAATCAAAATCAAAATCAAAATCAAAATCCAAATCAATATTATAATGATAATCAAAATAGAAATTATCAACAAAGAAATTATCAAGAAGATAATAATAATAATAATAATAATTATAATCAAAGTCCTATTCAAAAATTCAGAGATGAAATTAAAAAAAAAGGAGGAAGAGGAATAATTGGTTTGGCAAGAGCATTTAAAATCTTTGATGATAATAACAACAAAACATTAGATAGAAATGAATTTGAAAAAGCATTAAAAGACTACAAAGTAAATTTATCCAAAGATGAAATAGAGCAATTATTTAATTTATTTGATAGAGATAATTCAGGAACAATAGACTATGATGAATTCCTTCGTCAAGTAAGAGGAGAAATGAATGATAAAAGAAAACAAATAGTACTTCAAGCTTTTGATAAATTAGACCTTGATAAAAGTGGAATTATTGAATTAAGTGAAGTAAAAGCATTATATAATGCAAAAAATAATAAAGATGTTTTATCAGGTAGAAAAACAGAAGAAGATGTTTATGGTGAATTTATAGAAACTTTCGAAACTCATCATAATTTAAAAAAAGGATATCGTGATAGAAGAGTAACAAAAGATGAATTTGTAGATTATTATAATAATATATCTATGAATATTGATGATGATGATTACTTTGTTGCAATGATACAAAATGCTTGGAAATTAAAACCACAACCTTCATATTCAAATCAACAAGCATGGACAAATAAAAATGATAATAATGATAATAAAAATGTAAGTGATTATTATAAAAGTTCCAATCTTCCTCAAAAAAGAGGTAAAATGTTAGGAGAGAGAAATCCAAAAGTAGGAACATCAGCAAATGCTCCTTTCGGAACTGATAATGTTCCTACAAATTATTCAACATCAAATAATCCAAATTACAATTATAATACAAATTACAATACAAATTATAATAGAAATCAAAAATCAAATATTAATGATAACAAAGATAATTATGATAATAAAAATAAAGGAGAAGAAGTTCTTAAAAAATTTAGAAATAAAATGGCAGCTCGTGGAACAAGAGGAATAATGTCAATAAGAAGAGCATTTATGATAGCAGATGATGATAATAGTAAAACTGTAGATTTTAATGAATTTAAAAAATTTTGTCATGATTATCGTATAGGATTAAATGATGATGAAGTAAAAGAACTTTTTAATCAATTTGATAGAGATGGAAGTGGACATATTGACTATGAAGAATTTGTATATAGTACAGAAGGACAAATGAATGATTTCAGGAAAAATATTGTTAAAAAAGTTTTTGATAAATTAGATAAAAATAAAAATGGTGTTATTGAATTAGATGATATTAGAAATACTTATAATGCAAAAAAACATCCTGATGTTGTTAATGGAAAAAAAACTGAAGATGAAGTTCTTGCTGAATTTTTAGATACTTTTGAATATCATTTTTCACTTTTGAATATGAATAAATCAAGAGATGGAAAAATTACTTTAGATGAATTTTATGAATATTATAATAATATTTCTATGAGTATTCCTGATGATAGATTTTTCGAAGCTATGATGAATTCTGCTTGGAATTTAGATGGAAGTAGACAAAATTATGGAAGATGGAAAGGGTATTAAATATTTTATTTCAGGACGTTTAAAAAGAAGTTTGTTTTTATTTAAAAATTTTTTTTTTTTGAACTTTTTAAAATATTTAATAAAAATATATTTTTGGTTTTTCAATATTATATTTATTTTTGATTTTTTTTTTTTCTTCCATAATAAAATATTATTTGAGTTTTTTATTTTTTTGAAATTTTAGGATTATTTTTGCTTAATTTAAATAAATTATTTTTTTTCATTATTTTATTTTTTATTTCTACTTATTATTTTATTAATTAATTCAAATAAATCAAAATAAATTTGTAAACAAACATTTAAAAGATTAATTCATAATAAAGTTATATTTTTATTTTTTATAAAAATAAATACAATTTATGAAACTATTATAACTCGTGGTTTTTCATTTTCTAATTTATTTAATACTACATCTACATTTCTCATTGCACAAGTAACTTTACAAAATTTTATTAAACAATTATAAAAAGGAGGAACAATACAATGTAAATGTAAATGACCAACAGAAGTAAAAGGTGGAATATGAAATCCTTGAATAATATCATTTTCATTTATTCCATCATAATGTTTTAAAATATAATTTTTACCTTGATTTTTCATATGTTCAATTAAAGAAATATGTGAAGAATTTAAACTATTAATATTTTTTATATGTTTTTTAGGAATACATTGTAAATGAATATATGAAATTGGATTTATATCTTCAAAAATAATAATAAGATCATCCTCAAATAAAATCCTATTTCTATTGTTTATTGGAATATCACAAAAAGGACAATCACTCATAATAAAATATTTTTTTATATATTTTTTAAATATTATATTTTTTTGTTTATAAAATACATAATTTTATAGGAAAAATTTAAAATATTACTGATTTAATATTAATATAACATTAATTACATATTCATTATATCATTATCATCATCACCACTATCTAAATTTTCAGTTGATGTAACTTGAAAAGATAATTTTGGAATTTCTTCACATGCATAAATACTTTTATTTTGATATAACTCTGGTCTTTTTCTACTATATTGTACATGTTCTAATATTTCTATAATTTCATTATATAATTGTTCCATTATCATTTCACTAATTTCAACTTTTAATTGTGTTTCTTCCATTTCTAAATTTTTCCATAAATACTCAGATTCATCTAATTCTTTATGAATATTTTTTAAAAATCTTTTTTCTCTTTCAACATTTAATTGTTCTCCAGATAAAAAATCATAATTTTCACTAATCAAACCAATTCTATTATGTAACATATATAATAAATTATGACAAACATAGTCACATAATTTTTTTGGATTATTTTTATCATATTTAAAACAAATTTCATGTGTTCTACTACTCCAAGGTAATGGGTCACCACTTTCACCATATAATCTTTCTTTATTTATTAATTCTATTGCTGAATCAATTATACAATTATTTAACATATTATCATTTTCATAATTATTAAAATTTATATTATTTGATTCTCTTATTTTTTTATTTATTGGTTCAAATTCTTTTAATATTTTTTCTTTATTTATTATTTTACTTATTTCTTTTTTTAAATATAATCTTTTATAATTTTCTCTTAATAAATCAGCATCTTGTAATATTAAAGAAACCATTAAACCTTTTGCTTGATTTTTCATTGGTGTTGAGATATTTTCATATATTTCATTATAATTTTTAATAATTTCTTTTTTTATTAAAATAATTAATTGAGGTCCTATTTTATTATAATATAATCTATATGAACTTTCTTTTTTTTGAGTTTTTAATGTTTTATTAAAAATTGAATATGCTGAATAACTTGACATTAAAGAATCATTTAATGCTTGTAAACTATTATCATTTAATGGTAAATTTGATAATGATAAACCATCTTTTGAAGGAGATTCTTTATTTGATAAACTTAAACTACTTAAACTTAATTGTAAATTGTTAAATGGATCTAATTTATATAATCTTTTTGGAAGTAATTTTACTTTATCTGATTTTATTTCTGAAGTGAGAAGATTTTTTAATATATCATTTGTCATAGAATCTATGAATTGATCTTCATTTTCAATATCAAAATTAATATGATTAATATCATTATTTATATTATTATCCTTATTTTCTACGATTAAATTTTTAGATTTATTATTATTATCAATATCATCTAAACTTTCATTTTCTTCATTTTGTTGAGGACTATTTGTTAAATTATTTCTTGATTTATCATTTTGTTTTGTATCATTATTAATAATTGATTCAATATTCATATCATCTTTTTCATTATCTTTTTCAATATCAGATACATTTTCAAAATCACCATATTCATCTTCTGAATTTTTCCTTTCAATTATATCATTTTTATTCTTTTCTTTCTTATTTATTAAATCATTAATTTTATTTTTTGTTGGAGTTTCATTTTTTTCATCATCTTTTTTTTCTTTTGAATTATCTTTACTTGAACCTCCAATATCTAAATCTTCAACAATAATTTCTTCTTCTAAACTATTATTATTTTTATTAATTTGATTATTTATTTTTTCCTTATTTTCTTTTTTATTATCATTTTTTTCTACTTGTATTTTATTTTCTGAAGGTATAGATTTTGAATTTGAAATTGAATATTCCCAATCAATTTGATTTGCTATATCTTTATCTGCTGAAATGTCACTTATTGATGGACAATTTTTAATTTTATTTTCTGTTATTTCTTCTTGATTATTTGTTTCTTCTATTATATTATTATTTTTATTCCCTTTTTCTTTATTATCTTTATTTTTTTCTTCTTTAATTTCTTCTTTTTTTATTTCTTTGTTTGTAATTTTAGGTTCATTTTCTTTTTTTTTGTTATTTATTTCTATATTTTCTTTTTTTGGTTCATTATTATTTAATTTTTTTTCTATTTCAATTTTTTCTTCTTTTGTTAATATAGATGGTATTGCATCAAAATTATTTTTATTAATGTTTTCTTTATTCAATTGAATATTTTTATTATTATTAATCTCCTTTAAAGAATTTATATTTTTTTCTTTATCTTTTGACATTGAATTATTATTACTTTTTTTATCTTTAGAATCATTCAAACTTTTATTACTTGATGTCTTTTGTAAACTTCTATTACTAAGTGATTTTTTAATAGAATTATTTAAATTATTATCATTAGATAATTCAGATAAACTTCTACTTAAATTTAATCCAGGTTTCATTTGGCAAATCTCTTGTAAACTCTTAGTACTTTTATTAGAAGAAGTTTTCATTTTTTTCTTTTCATAACTATTATCACTTCCAGTATACATTAAATCATTTTCATAATCAAAATCATCTCTTTTATTAATTAACATTAATTGTAATTGATGTAATCTATCATTATCTACGCTATTTGGTTCAACTGTATAACTACTTTTACTTGAATTTAATGATTCATAAATAAAACTATTCATTTTTAAAGTATGATATTTCATTTTATGAAATCTTAAAGATGATTGAGATGAATTTGTATCTATTATTTTATTATTACTTATACTTAATTCATCTTCATTTATTTTATTTAATTCTAATGGTGCTTTTGCACTATAATCTCTTTTTATTTTTTTAATAGGATATTTTTGACAATTGGATTTAAATATATTAAATGATTCTTTTAATTGAGGTCTCATTATTAATTTCATTGTTCTAGTTATTATTAAATAAAAGGCTAATTCTTCATCAGAATTATCAATGTATTGAGTATAATTATATATTTTTTGAAGGACTTTAAAGTTAAATAATTTTTTAAGTATTTCTACAAAATATTCTATTTTACGTTTTGTAAAAAAACAATTTATAAAATATCTAAACATTTTTTTCAAAAATGGTCTAAATAATTGAAAAAAAGCTAAATAATATGTTTTATAATTTGAATATTCTTCAATTGCTCTAAAAGAATATTGTTTAATAATTGCAGTCAAATAAGTAAATCCAATAGTATATCTTTGAATTATTACATTATTTATATAAATTTCAAACAAATCATAAAATGTTTTCCTTTTAAAAATTAATTTAATAATTTCAATTAAATTAATAACATTTTTAGGTTCAATTTCAATAATTATTTTTTGATTTGGACTTGTTGTTCCTTGATAAGTATGTGATAAACTTGGTAAATTTTTATCTTTTGTATAAGCATTACTATTAGTTTCATCATCTGTAATATCTTTAATATTATTATTATTATCTTTATTAATTTTAATTTCTAATTGATTATTATTATTATTTGTTAAATTTTTATCTATTATTGATTTACCTTCATTTTTTGAATTAATATTATTTATTAAACTTTCACTTTTTAATAAAGTTTCACTTACTTTATTTTTTAAATTACTTAAATTTGAAGAATTACTATCTTCTGAAATAGATCTTGAATTTTTTTTTTCAATTATTTTCTTTATTTTTTCTTTTGAAATTGATTGATTTAAATTTTGATTTTTAATTTTATATAATCCTCCATTTACTAATAATTGTTGACTTTCTAAAATATTCATATAATAATCATCTGCCATTATAATTGTTGAGTTACTATTTGATTCATTTCCAACATAATATTCATTTTTTATTCTATTTCTTTTTTTTGTTCCTTTTTTATTTAATCTTAATTTGAAATTATTTTGTGTTTTTGAAAATAAAGATAATAAATTTTTATATATTGTAAACATTTTTTTATTTTTTTTAAATTCTTCTTCTTCTTCAATTCTTTTTCTTTCTTCATTTTTTTCTCTAATTGAATTTTTAATTTCTTCTTCAGAACGGAAATTTTTTCTAAAAGTAAATAAAAAATTATTATCTTCAATATTAATGTTTCTTCTATTTAAATTTTTATCATTTGAATAAGATAATCTAAAAGAATTTTCATTTTCATTTTTTTTATTTTTTGAATTTGATTTTGAATTTGTTGTTTTTCTACTTAAATAATTAGGAAATTTTTTTTTTTCTTCATTAATTTTTCTAATATATTCAAATTGATCAACTTTTTGTTTATAAACTTTTTTATTAACATAAGATTCACTTTCATTTGTTATTAAATAATTATTAATTTGAGGAGTAATTTTTTTACTCCCTTTAAAAATATTATTTGAACTATATGAATTATAATTATTATTTTCTTCTACAATTTTATCATTTTCTAAATTTAAATTTGTTTCATTTTCATCTTTAATTTCTTCATCTTGTGTATTTTCTAAACTATCAATATTAATTTCAATTCCATTTTCTTCTAAAACTTTTTGTTTTTTTTCATTCATTTCATCTTCTAAAGTTGGTTTTTTTTCTAATTGAATTTCTCTTAAAAATCCAGCAACTCCATTTTCAATTAATTGATTCATATAATTATATTTTCTTTCAATTTCATTTGATTCAATAGTATTTTCTGTTTTTACTGTTTTTACTGTTTTTCCTATTTTTTCTTCTTTTTCTTTTTCTTTTTTTATTTTATTTGATTTATTAACTGACTTTTTTGAATTTTTACTTGTACTTGTTGGACTTATTGGAGGAGGAGAAAAACAATTATTTCTTTTAACAATTTTTTTATTATTACTTTCAATATTATTCAATTTAACATTATTTTTATTCATTTGATTTTTTTTTCTTATACTTTTCATACTATGTGATGTTTGATTTTTAATCATTTTTTTTGATTGAGAAGGAGAAAGAATTTTATTTGTACTTTTATTTTCTTTTATTGTTTTTTCAATATTATATTTATCAATTTTTTTTTTTAATCCACCATCTGAAATATATTCATTCTTTAAATTAAAATCAATTTGATTTCTGTGATTTGATTTAGGGGTTTTTTTAAATAAAATAATTGGTGATGTACCATTTATATTTAATTGTTTAAGATTTGAAGATTTTTTAAAATCATTTTTATTTTTCTTATTATTTGGTGATGTAATTGTTGTTGATGGACTAAGGAAATTCCTTGTTGAAAAACTTTTAGGTATATATCTATATGATAAAGGTAATGAATTCATTTTAATAATTTAAATTTTAATTTTGTAAATAAAATTTAAATATTTATTAACATTAGTTTAAAATTTACAAATAAAAATAATTAAAATATAATATCCTAAAATAAATAACATTTAAGTATATATTAAAAATTTAATATAATATTAAAAATATAATGGGACTTTTCCGGTAAGAAAAATTATTAACTCAATATTATAGTTCTGAAACAATGACTCATAAAAATATAAGAATACCAGTACAAAATATTCATGATATTATGGTAAAATTAGGTTCAATTGATAATTCTCTTGAATTTGTTGATTTGAATAAAGAAGTTATAGAAACAAAAAAACCTTATAATAAAATGATAACTCGTTGTGATGAAATTGAAAAAGTTTTTGTTAAATTTGATACTATTATTCAAGGAAGAAATATTACTTATGAACAATATCAAAATTTTGAATTATTTAATGCTCATTTAGAAAAGGATATTGCAAATAAAGATAAAATAAGTGGAAGTACTTATTTTGATTTAATTGAAGCTGAAATTTTAGATGATGAAAAAAAAATGAATGAACAAATTAAAATAATAGAAGAGAATAAAGAAGATTATATGAAATTATTAGAAAATCATATTATTTTAGAAAAATTAGATGAAATGTTTGATAAAGGTAAAATAATCAAAATGAAAAATAATGAAATAATAACAAAAGAAGAAGATATTGAAAATGATACTGGAATAAATTATATAAGTGGAATATGTGAAGCAGTTGATGAAATTAAAATTAAAAGATTGATTTTTAGAAGTAGTAGAGGAAGAGCATTACCAACATTTTTTAATATTAATTTAAAAGGTAAAAAAGATAAATATTTTGAAGATAAATTTAAAGAAAAAAGAATGTTTTTAATTCTTGTACAAGGAAATTATTTATTAAATAAAATGAATACAATATTAAAAATATTCAATTGTACAATATATGATATCCCAAGTCCAGAAGAAGTAAAACCATTATTATTTAAAATCGGAACTGATTTATCAAACAAGGAAAAATTAATAAAAGAAGGAGAAATCACATTTATAAATTTCTTAAGAGCAAAAACCGAAAGAGCAAATGGTCTTTTATCATTATATGGATTATATAGAGCATATTTCAAAAGAGAAAAATGCATATATTTAAATTTAAATAAATGTTTATCAAAAGGAAATTTCATAACTGGAGAAGTATGGATACCAGAATGTAGTTTTTCAATTATTCAATCAGAACTTCAAAAAATGGCACAATTAAATGATCAAATCTTACTTCCTGAATTTTCAGATTTGGAAATTGATTCACAACCACCAACTTTCTTTAAAATAAATGAATTTACATATGCTTTTCAAGAAGTTGTTAATACTTATGGTATTCCAAGATATAAAGAAGCTAATCCTGGTCTTTTTTCTATTGTTTCTTTTCCATTTTTATTTGGTGTTATGTTTGGTGATATTGGTCATGGTACTTTAATATTTATTTTATCTTGTTATATGTGTTTAAATAAAGATAATATTATGCAAGGTGATTCATTACTTAAACAAGGAATTAAATATAGATATTTTCTACTTTTAATGGGATTTTTCTCTTTATTTTGTGGTTTAATGTATAATGATATGATGGCTTTACCACTTTCATTTTTTAGTTCATGTTATAATACTGATTATAAAACTTTAGAAACTACAAGAAAACCAAATTGTGTTTATCCAGTTGGAATTGATCCAAAATGGTATGCTGCAACAAATGATTTATCCTTTTTAAATTCATTTAAAATGAAATGGAGTGTTATAATTGGAGTTCTTCAAATGACATTAGGTATAGTATTACGTGGTTTAAATAACTTATATTTTAAAGATTATGTTGGTTTCATATTTGAAGCAATACCTCAAATAATTTTTATGTCACTTCTCTTTGGTTACATGATAGTAATGATATTTATTAAATGGAGTAAAGATTGGTCAGCAGATTATTCAAAGGCACCAAGTATAATATCAATTTTAATGGGAATTGGTTTAAATGGTGGAAGTGTTGATGGAAAACCATTATGGGGTTCAATCCCAGTAGAAGAAAAAACAAATAGAACATTTTTATATATTTGTATATGTTGCGTACCAATAATTTTATTCCCAAAACCATTAATAAAAATTTTATCATCAAGTGATGATGAAAATAAAAAAATAAATGATAAAATCTCAGATGCATATGAACCTTTATTAGATGATGAAGAAATGATAGTTAGAATGCCAGTTAAACAAATTAAGCATGAAAGTCCAACTGATATTTTTGTACATCAAATTATAGAAACAATTGAATTTGTTTTAGGTTGTGTTAGTAATACTGCTTCTTATCTTCGTCTTTGGGCTTTGAGTTTAGCTCATGCTCAATTAAGTAAAGTTTTCTTTGAAAAAGCTCTTTTGGGTTTTGCACAACAATGTAATTTAATACTTGTTATTATTGGTTATTTTGTTTTTGCCAATGTTACTGTTTCTGTATTAATGGGAATGGATTTGTTGGAAAGTTTCCTTCATACTTTAAGATTGCATTGGGTTGAATTTCAAAATAAGTTTTATGCTGCTGATGGAGTTAAGTATGTTCCTTTTTCTTTTAGAGATATTATTGAAGTTGATTAAATATTTTTATTTTTTTTTTATTTTTATTATCTTATGTTTTTATTTTTTTATTTAGAATTTGCTATTGAAGTAAATTATTTTATTTAAATTGGGTTTTAATTTTTTTTTCTTTTTTTTATTGTTTTTATAATAAATAAATAAAAATTAATGTATGTTTAGTTAAAAAAAATATTTAAATATTTTATATTCATTTAAATCAATTTTTATTTTTTCAATATCTTGGAATTCCTTCTCTATTAGAACAATGTTCAACTAATTTAATAAAAACATCAAAATTAACAAAATTATCAGAATTCTTATCACCAATATCAACAATCATCCTCCATTGTGTATTAGTTAAATTAAACTGAGGGAAAATTTCTTTTAAAACTTGAATTAAATTATTTTCCAAAACCAAACCATTTCTCCCACTAATAGAAACATCTTTAACTCTATCCCAAATAATTTTTCTATTCTTAGCAATAGCTTTATAAATATTAAGAATATTATTTGAAGTTTCCCATTTTCTTAAAAGGGCAACTTGATTTTTTTTCTTATTACTCAAATTTAAATTATTATAAACATCTAATTTCCCTGAAACAATTCCAAAAGCATTAGTCCATTCTCCCATATCAATAAATCCATCTTTTCTCATATCAATATAATCAAAAGTATTTTTTAACATAGTAAAATTAGGTAAAGGTTTATTTTCTTTATTATACATTTCACAAATAATAGATTTATATTTATCAAAAGTCATAACATTACTTCCACTACTATTATTAAAAGTAAAAGCTAATTTTGGATTTGCATAATATTTATATAATAATTGTTTAAATTCACTCATAGCGACTTGAATATTATCATTTGATTTTTTAATATATTTATCAGGTGATGTTATAAATTGATAAAAATCACCTAAATTAACTAAACCATTCCAAGTTCTTCCATTTTTATTCATTATATCTTCAATCTCAAGTGTAGTTAAACCAATACCTAATTTTTTTAATAAATTCCTAAATTCAAATATATTACAAATACCATTTGGATGTAAATTTAATTCATTTTTAATAATTGTTAAATAATTTGTAACTGGACAAGCAATTATATTTCTTTTTAATTTTTCTAAAGGATCATTATCAAATGGTGTTGATAATTTAGGATGATGTGTAATATCAAATGGATGATCTAAATGATCAATTGGATGATTTCCAATTGGATCATCTGAATAAATATTTCCTTCTGTTTTATTTGCTGAAAAAGAACGAGCTGTAATTGATAAATGAGTATTATTGTTTATTATTTTAAATTTATTTGATAAATTGTTATTAAATAAATTTCTTGTTGGTATTACTTTACCATAGTAAATAAGAGAAAATTGAGTAAATGTTATTTTTGATTTTGAAGAATTATCATTTTCATCTATGTTAAAATATTTTTTCATATATTTTAATATTGTTAAAGTTGCATATTTATTTGGGAATAAATTATTTATTCCATCAAAAAATTCTTTTTTTGTTAAATAATTTCTTCTAAATGATTTTGATGTTCTTGTTGATGAAGAAAATGATGTTGTATATGATTTTGATAATGTATTTGTTTTATTTATATCTGTTGGTAAAAAATATTTAAATCCATCTGTTGGTGATGGGAAATTTTGAAGCATAAATTGTTTTATATCAAATTGCATTTTTTTATAAAAATCAAAAATATTTAATTTACTTTTAAAATCATCTAAATTTAAAAAGTTTTTCTTTTGAGAATCTAAAGAAGTGAAAACTTCTAATAATTCATCTTTAGTTAAATTAAAACCTTGGAAACATTCATAATTATTATCAACAAAAGATGAAAAATTTTCATATTTAATTTTTCCTGATTCTTTATCACAAAACATATTATAAAAAGTTTCAAAATTATCATATTTTTCACTAACAAACATTCCAAATCTTTCAATTATTTGATTAATCCAATCAACATTTTTTTTCCCTCTAAATAAATTTTGATTAGTAGTTTCTTTTAAAGTTTCAGTTAAATCAACATAAATTGAATGTGATTGATTACTTTTAATTCTATTAATAAATTCTTTAATATCAGGTAAGCAAATATTTTTATTTTTTGTTAAAGAAATTATTTGCATAACTCTTTCTAATTTAAAATTATTAAATTCAATATCTGGAATTCCTAAAGTATCAATAACAAAAAATCTCAAATCATTAATTGAAATAATACCATCAGAATCTTTATCAATTACACCAAAAATTTCAATATCACTTAATTGTTTATTTTCATGAATCCATTGTGAAAATTTATCTAAAATTAAATTTTCAATTGAATTATTATTTCTAATTAAAACATCATTTGACTTAAATTCTTTAAATCTTTTTTGAAATGTTTCTAAATCAACTAAACCATTATGATAATAATCTAAATAATTAAAAACTTTATCTTTAATTGCAGGACCTAAATCAGCAACTTTTGAAATATTTTTATTAAATTCATAATTTGAAATAAAACCATCATTATCTTCATCTAATTTATTAAATAAACCAACTTCAGTAATATTCTTTTTTTTCATATTTATTTTTATTTCTTTTACAATTTTCTTAAATTCTTCATCTGTTAAAAAATCTTCAGCATATAAATTTACATTTTGTCCCTTTTCACTATTTTCAAATCTAAAGAATGCTGTATTAATAAATCTATTTATTATTCCTTTTAAATCTTCATATGAAACTTTACCATCACTATCAAGATCAAATTTACAAACAATTGTCTTTGTTAATTTTTCTTTTATTTGAATAGGAAATTTAGACATGAAATAATTATATAATTGATCAACTGAAATAGAATTAGTATCTTTACCTCCATTTATATAATTTAATAATTGTTGAATATTTTTAATTTTATCTGTTTGAAGTAATTTTTTTAAGTGATCAACACAATAAAGAAAACTATCTAATTTCTCATTGAAATATATTTTATTTAAAAAATCAGAATAATTAACTTCATAAGTTTGAGGATCTCCAATTTGTAAAAATCTAATTAATTTCATAATATCTTCTTCTTTAAATTCATGTGCAAATTGATTTAAAATTTTACAAAAATCATTTTTTGATACTCGACCAGTGAATTTAGTATCATATTTTTCAAAAATATTTTTAATAGTATGAAAATCAACATTATTTTGAATAGTTTTAACAAAATTATTTTTAAAAGTATCTTGATTATTTTTAGTAAATTCACCTTTTTGATAAACATTTAAATTATCTAATAAAACTTTAGTATCTAAAGTATCATTTAAAGAACCAGCTAATTCAATAAATAAACCTTCAATAAATTCATTAGTAAAAGTATAATCAAAATTTCTCATTTTATTTTTATAAGGATAAAAACTTAATTTTTGATTAATATCTTTATTAATATTTAATCTATAAGCAATTGCATCAAGATCTAATTTCATTTTTTTTATCTCATCTTGGAATTTAATTAAAACATTATATTCTTGTGTTACTGTTTTTTTAAATTCATCTCTATCAACAATACCATCATGATTTAAATCCATTTTTTCAAATATGTAATTTGATTGTTGTTCATTGTAATTAAATGGTTCTTGTTGTAATGCTAAAATAAAATCTCTTTTTGGTAAATGATTAAATTTTCTTAGAAAGTTATATGAAAGTAAATGATCATAATATTTATTTACACTTATTTTTTTTTTCTTTATGTAATCTTTCATTTTGTAAATTGTGTCATTAAAAAATTTTTCATTTAATCCATCTGTATTTATTTGTATATTTGATACTCTATCAAAATCTGATGGAGTTAATGATTCATTATTATTGGTTATTTTATTGAAAAGAAATTGTAATATATTTTCTGTATATCTTGTTTTTCCATATAATTTTTTTGTAAAGTGATGGAAAAGTAATGATTGAGAATTGTTAAATAAGAAATTTTTTCCTCCATTTTTTTTTATTATATTTACTAAATTTGCTAATGCTTCTTCAATTTCAAAATTTGTCATTTCATAATGTGTTAATTTACAATTTTTTAATTTATCATACATATAATTTAATGAAAATGAATTTGGATTTTCAATTCCAATAAATTTTAATATTTTAAATATTTTTTCAACTGGATAAGTAATATCAAATAAATGTAAAAGTTCAATAAAATCATTATAATTTAAACTTCTATTATTATCATTGAATTTATCATTATTTACAACTAAAGGTAATTTTTTATACATAATTTCATCAAAAATCATTTTTAAACTTTTAATTTCATTTTCAACTTCTTCAATAATAGCATTTAAATTATTATAATTATTAACATAATAATTAATACTTATAGTTTTATTATTAGTACCTCCTAAATTAGTAGAAAAAGATAAACTTCTTTTTCCATTTTGTTCAGGACCAAGTTTAAATTTATTATTAAAAGTACTAGTCAAATCATCAATACTATATTTTGAAAAAGAAGAATTTTTTAAAATTTCTTTAGCTTCTTTAATTAATAAAGTTACTAATTTATAATAATCAATATATTCAACATCATTAACATAAATTTTAATAATCTCATTAAAATTATTAACAGATAAACTAGGATGAATATTTGCTTTTGCAAAAGATCTTACAATTTCAAATCTTGAAATAATACCATTATTTCTTCTATCATAACTTTTCATTTCTTTTATAATTTGTCCTTTATTACTTACAATAGCTTCCAAAACTGCTTTAGGAAACATTAAATCTTTCAAATGTTTTTTAATATGTTTATTTTTTAAAATATTTGTTAAATTTTTAACAGGGAAAAATGATTGTGAATTCCATTTATCATTAAAATTATAATTCTCAACTTTATTAAATTCATATCTATTATTATCATCATATTCATTTCCATCAATATCATAATATTTAGCTAAATAAAAATCAGCTTCTGGAGTAACTTTTGTAATAACAGCATCTTTTGCAGTAATATCATCAACTGCTTTTTCTGCATCAATAACATCAGCAGAAGCTTGTTTAGTTTGTACTGTATTCATATATAATTCTAAATTTTTTTTAGTAAAATTTAATTTTTGTGGAATTTTCATAACAGCATAATTAAATTCTCTATAAAATTTCATACCAAAAACATTTCCTCTTAATAATAAAATTCCTAAATTTGGCATTTCTCTACATTTAAAATTTCTTTTTGATATTTGTTCTCCCATTTCTTTTAAAATATTATTTAATATATTCATATATTCTTCTTTTGAAATATTCATTCCATATGATAATTCAGCATAATTAATTTTTACTAAATTAATAGCATGATTTAATTTTTGTGTATAATAAATTAATCCACCTGCTTTAGTATAAATTCCTGGTTTTAAAAAATCTAAATATTCATTACTTACTATAAAAACTGGTCTTCTTATTTTAACATCTCTTTTTAATTGATTTGTTGTACCTTCTAAACTATAATCTGGATTTGTAAATGTAAAAGTACCAAAATTTTTTACAAAAGTTCCTTTTCCACATTCATAGTTTTTTATTATAAATTTTGTAAAAATTGACCATACTGTTTCTAATACTTCTTTTGAATATGAACTTAAAATGTCTTTTCTATTTATTGTACCCCAGTGATTAAAAGCACCAAAACCTATTCCATTTATTGTATTTGTTAATTTGGCTGTTCCTAAGCCTGCAGTTTCCATTATAAATTATTATTATTTTTTTAAGCTTATTTTTTATTTATTAAATTTTTATAATCTTATTATTTATTGTTTTAAAATTTTTATAAATTTCTATATTTATGAAAATTATTTGAATAAAAAAAATAAAATATCAAAATAAAAAAAAAATTAAATGAAAATTAAGAATAAAATTAAATTTTTTTTTAAAAAAAATTTATTTAATATTAATAAAATTATTTATTAAAAATTAAAGATATATTTCATTTAAACCAATGTCAGACAAAAAAAAAGAAGCCCCGAAAAAAGACGCAACAACAACAGCAGCTCCCAAAAAAGAAGAAACAAACGCAGAAAAAAGAGCAAGAGAAGAAAAAGAAGCATTAAAAAAAGAGAGAAAAGAGCACAAACATGAAGCACATCAACATGCTCATGAGGTACATGCAGGTAATATAATGGAAGATCTTTCAAAAAAGCAAGTTTTCAAAAAATTTTCATATAGAGGACTTGATATAGGAAAATTAATAGCTATGAATATGGATGAAATATCTCAACAATTACGTTCTAGACAAAGAAGAAGATTAAAAAGAAAAATGCCTCAAAGATATGGAAAATTTATTAAAAAATTAATGGAAGCTAAAAAAAATTGTAATGCTGGTGAAAAACCAAAAACTATTAAAACTCATTTGAGAGATTGTATTGTTTTACCTTCTATGGTACAATCTGTTATTAGTATTTATAATGGAAAACAATTTAATCAAATTGAAGTTAAACCTGAAATGATTGGATATTATTTAGGAGAATTTTCTATGACTTATAGAAGAACTATGCATGGTAGACCTGGTGTTGGTGCTACTCACTCTTCTAAATTTGTTCCTATTAAATAAATTTTTTTTATATTGTTGTTGATGGAAAGTTAATAAATTAAAAAGAGATTTTTTTAAGACAAGTTTCTTTATTTTTTTTAATTTAATTAAAAAAAGAAAAAATATAAAAATAAAAAATTAAATAGAATAATAAATAAAAATAAAAAAATGTTACAACAAGAAAGTATATATAATATAATTCCAAAATCAAAATTATTAAATAAAAAATCAATATCATACAGATCAATATATCCATATTATATAAAACCAACATCATCAACATTTAATCTTCATACAACATCATATCCAGACGTAATTAATTGTAGTGGTGAATATAAAATACCAAGAGGAGCACATGAAATAAATAAACAAAATGCTACATTTGGTTTACCTTCAGGTTCATATATACCTGATCCTAAAAATTATCATAAAAAAGGAGAAAATTATAGAATTTTACCTCCTTTAGAAAAATTACATCCTAATGATGATAAAAAGAAACCACCAATTCCAAAAATAAATGATAAACCAATTCTAATTATGAAAAAAAATAATAAAAATTATATTGTTTCAAATGCAATTGATAATATTTTAATGAAACCTAAATTAAGGAGATGTGCTTCTCAAAGTGATGAATTAAATAAATATTATGGGAGAGTTCCTGATTATATTAAGAAATTTAGAAGAGAACATGAAAATGAATTACTTAATATTAAAGAAGAATATAGGAAAAAAAAAGAAAAAGAAGATGAGAAACAAAGATTATTATCCAAAGAAGAAGTTGAATTATTAAGAGAAGGATTAAAGAAAAAATGGGAAATTTATAATAATAAATATGAGAAAATTATTCATAAAAGAGTTTTTGATAATATTGTTTTACTCAGAAAGTAAAAATATTTTTTTTATTTTTTAGTAAGGAAGGTTTGGAAAATACATTAAATCAATTGGAAAAAGATATGGCTATGATTAGTCCTAATAATGTAATTGTAGATATGACAAAATAGATGTTATTAGAAATATTTTAATTATTTTAATTTTTTTTCAAATAATATATTTCATAATTTTTTTAAAAAATGTTTAATTATCTTTTGGTTTTATTTTTTAAAAAACTTTTATATATATCCTTTATATTTTCTTTAATATATCCTTTTTTTGTTATTTCTTTAATTACATTAAATATTATTTTATTTGGTTTATAATATCTTAATATTTTATTCCAATTAGCTCTACAACTATCTTCTGTATAACATAAAATTTTTGAACTTATAATTTTCCATGATATTGAAAAATTTTCTCTGTTAAATTCTTTTATACCATTAGGATTAATGATTAACTTAATTATTTGTTTAATAAGTCTTTTATTAATTGAATCTTTAATATTATTATCAATTAAAAATAAATTATTTTGCTTATCATAAACTAAATATTGATTATATTTTATTTTGATATTATCTTCAAATTTATATTCACATTTTAAAATATTTTCTTGAAAATTATTATCTTTTAAATAATTATTAATTGCTTTTAATAATTTTAAATCATATTTTAATTTATGTTCTTTCTGAACAGCAATATGATAATCTCCTCCCATACTTTTATATTTATCTCTACAATTAATAGGAGTTCTTTTTATTATTTTTGATATTTCACTCCATTTATTCCCTTTTTCTTTAACTAATTCTATTAATAATTTTTCTTCATCTTTATTCCATTTTCCCTTATAATTAAAAGGATCAAATTTTCTATGGCAAAAACTATGAATTGAATTAACAGATCTATTTGGAATTAATTCTGCTATTTTTGACCAAGTTTTTTTTGCTGTTTGTTTTTCTAAAAATAATTTTTGTAAATCATTAGATGTTAAATTATTATTAAAAGCATATTCACAAAGTGCTTTTTTTATTTTTTCCTCTTCTTCTTTTGAAAATTTACCATTTTTATAATTTGTATGATATCCATTTATTTCCCATTTTCTTTTTTTATATTTATTGGTTTCCATATTAAAATGTTATCTAATTATTTTTTAAAATGATTCAAAAACTTTTTCCTAAATATTAAAAAATATTAATTAATTTTACTATTTTTAATATTATTTTTTCTTTCATAAATAACTTTCTTTTCAAAAAAGATAAAATTATGAAACAAAATAAATAAATTTAAAATATAAATAACCCCAAAATAAGAAAAGTAAAAAAAATCAAAAATAAAAGAAACCCAAAAAAAAAAAATATAATAAATTAATTTTAAAAAAAAAATTTTTAAATATTATTAAAAACCTTTATCAAAATCCCACAAAACCAAAAAAAAAAAAAAAAAAAATAAATAAAAAAAATAAAAATTACACTCCCCACATTTCTGGAATTAAAGTAAGAAAATACTTTTGATTATCACTTGGAAGTAATGCATAAATATCTTTATGTAATTGAATAAATTCTTTCTCATTAATACTATTTCCTCCAACAGCAGCAAAATTAATTCCTTCCTCTAATTTTTTTTTAGCATATTCAGGTTTCCTTCCGAAAATAGTAACTAAAGGATGTTTTTTAATATTACATCTATTCCATAATTCTTCAATAGGTAAATTTCCACCTGGACATATTTTTCCAAAAACTTCATGACATTTATTTATTAATTGAGGTGGTGGTTCAATTTTGAAAATTTCACTAAATTTTTGTATTGAAATTGATGTTTGATCTTTTTTTATATATTTTAATAATACTGATACTTCATGAGATGTTAAAAAAATTCCAAATTCTGAAAGAAAAGGATCTAATGCGGAAATTGATATTTTTTTTGTCCCTGAGAAATCTTGAGTATAGACTATGCTTAGGATTTCGTTTAAACCATATATTTGCTTGTTGTAACGCATTTGGTTTATCATTTTGGATTTTACGAATTCAAGGGTGTTTTCATCCATTTCTTTTTATTTATTGTTTATATTTTTTTTTATCAGTTTTGATTTTAAATATATAAATTTTATTTAATCTATTTTAACAATTATTTATTATGTATTTTATATGTTAGAATATGAATATTTTTTATTTAGGATAAAATTTAAGTATTAATTGTGAAAAATTCAGATCAAAAAATTATTAAATTATTGGAATTGATGTTATATGATTTTGAAATAGTTTATAAATAAAAAGTGATAATTATTCAAAAAATAATAATATTTTTTTTAATATTTGATATAATATTATTCCTATTATAAATGGTTATTTAAAAGATAATAATATATTTTCATAGTATTATATAATTAAAAATTTCATAATTTTAAGGTAATAAAATCTAATTAATTTATAATAAAAAGTTAAAAATTTGAATCAAAATTTCCCAAATATAACATTAAAAAAATTCAAGCATTTTCAATTAAATAAAATCAATTAATAATAAATATTTTTATTTTAATCAAAAAAAAAAAAAAAACAAAAAAAAAAAAAAAATGAAATCAAATGCAAACAAATATACTAAAACAACAAAACTCGGAGAAGGAACATACGGTGTAGTCTACAGAGCAAAAGATCAAAAAGGTCAAGAAATATATGCCTTAAAAAAAATTCGTCTCCAAGCAGAAGAAGAGGGAATACCTTCAACAGCAATTCGAGAAATTTCATTATTAAAAGAACTAAACCACAAAAACATAGTAAAACTCTACGATGTTCTCCACACTCCAAAAAAACTAACATTAGTATTTGAATACGTAGAGCAAGATTTAAAAAAAGTAATAGACACATCAAATGGAAATGGCTTAGAAATAAAATTAGTAAAATCCTACTTATACCAATTATTTAAGGGAATAGAATATATTCACAAGCACAAAGTACTTCATCGTGATTTAAAACCACAGAATTTATTAGTTAGTAAAGATAACATAATTAAAATAGCAGATTTTGGTCTTGCAAGAGGATATGGAATTCCAGTTAAAAATTATACTCATGAAGTAGTTACATTATGGTATAGACCACCTGATGTTTTATTAGGAAATAAAACTTATGGTACTACTGTTGATATTTGGAGTATTGGATGCATTTTTGCTGAAATGGTTACTGGGAAACCTTTATTTATGGGAAAAAGTGAAAGTGATCAATTAAAGAAAATTTTTAAAATTAGAGGAACTCCTAATGAAAATTATGCTAGTAGTTTAAGGGAACTTCCACAATGGGGTGTTAATGAAAATGTATTTGAAAATTATCCAGAAGAAAATATTAAAAATTATGTTAATTTAGATGCTGAAGGTATTGATTTGTTGTTGAAATGTATACAGTTGGAACCTGAGAAAAGAATTAGTGCTGAAGAAGCTTTAAAACATCCATTTTTTGATAATAACTATTTCTGTTATGAAAAAAATTTATGAAGGGTAAAAATGATTTTTTGTTTTTTTGATTGATTTTTTTTTTAGTTTTTTTTATATAATTTTAGAAATTATATTTTTTAAAAAGAATGTTTTTATTTGTTATAATATGTTTTATTATTAAGAATTTTTAAATTTTAATTGTATGATTTTCATTTTTTTTCTTTTTTTGTAATATTTGATATAATATTAATGGGTTTATATTTAATTTAATCTCTAAAAATAAGTTTATTATAGATTAGATTTTTTAATTTAATTTTTAAATATTAATATTATTGAAAATGAATTATTTTATTCATTTATTTTTTTATAATTTTAAATAAATATATATAATTTATATGATTATTTAATTTAACAAAAACATAATTCATTTTTAACAAATATTTTTTAAATGTTTTATATTAAAATATTTTTTATCTAAAAATTTAATATGGGGATGGGGATTGGGGATTGGG
>JAJJLH010000239.1:0-34469 GCA_023806865.1 Isotricha sp. YL-2021a
CCCAATCCCCAATCCCCATTATCTTTTATTTTTGAATTTTAGATTATTGAATCTAAATTTTAAAATTAAAATTTAAAAATAATAATTATGTTTTATAATTAATATTAAATATGAACTTGAAATAAAGAAAATTGTCTTTATGAATATTATATATATAATTAATTGGTATTTTAAATTATAAAAAATTCATTTAATATTTATTATTTCTATTGTTTGATATTTAGCAAATTAAATTTGGAAACATTTATTTTTTTGATAAAAATTAAAATTAAATTAAATTAAATGTTATACAAAAAAATAAAAATAGAAGAAGATGAATTTGATGAATACAGATATAAAAATGAAATAGAATACAAAACACAATTTGATGATTTACAATTAATAAAAAATTCAATACATTACAAATTTAAAAAGGATAAATATTATATAGTATGTTATAATGTATTAGAAGATAATATATATTTTAATGAATTTTTCACTGGAGAAATAATAAAAAATAATCAAAGACTTAGTTATCAAAAAAAAAAATATCAAAAAAGACTTTTTGTCTTAAGAAATTATTGGGGAAAAATAGAAAAAATTTCAGGATTTAATAAAGATTCTTATATAAGTGATAGGGCAAAAAATTATTTTAAAAGAACAATAAATTCAAAATTTTTATTTAATGAAACAAAAGGTTTATTTACAAATAATAATTGTTATGCTTTACCTAATATTTTTCAATTATATGGAGGAGTACAAATTGAAGTGAAAGTTCATTTTTCAGTTTTTGATATTGAAAATAATTTTGAAATTGAAAAGGAAAAAGAAAAAGAAAAAGAAAAAAGTATAATAAATGAATTTGATAATAAAGAAAATGTGAATGATGAAAATGAAGAAGAATTAAATCCTTTAATAGAAGACTTTATTTATAAAGATAATATTCCTTTTTTATATGTAGTAGATACAATAATAAAAGAAACGTTAAGACAATTACACAATTATGTAATATTAAAAATTAAAAATAACAATGAAAAAAATTCAAAAATAGAATATGAAGAAAATGAAGAATTAATATCAACAAAAAAAAACAATCAAGAATTAAATAACTTAAATTATAAAAAAATGTTACAAACACTTCGTGATTCCTATCAAATAAATTCAAATTACAAATTTGTATTAAAATTATATGGATTTGAAGAATATTTATATGGTGATTACTCAATAGGTTCATATGAATGTATAAGAAATTACGTTAGACAATTTGAAAAAGTAAAATTAATCTTATATAAAAAACCAAAATATGAAATAAATCCTCCAATAAGTTCTTTTCCTCCTATAATTTTATCAGAAGCAAATAAAGAATTTACATATTTTGATTTATTAGATAAATATTTAAATAATTATCCTCATCATAGTGTAATTTTTAGATTTGGAGAAAGTGAAAATATTCAAAAAGAACAATTTTTAAATATTTACAAAGATAGACAAAGTAAATTAACTCAATATACTGAAAGTGGAAATTGTGATTTTCCTTTACAAATTGTTATTGTAGGTGTTTATAATATTAATTCCATTTTTAATAAATGGTTAAATGATGAGTTTTATACTAAAAATGAAATGATGCTTTCTTATTTTAATGAATTTCAAACTAAACAAGAATATGAACAAAGTTTATTTAAAAATAAATTATTTAAATTTTTTGGATGTGGAAATGATAAAGATAATAATGAAAATAATAATAATGAAAATATTTCTCCTGAAATACAAATAATTACAAAAGAACAAAGTAAAAAAGATAAAGAAAAAGCAAAAGAAAAAAAAAAAGAAAAAGAAAAAGAAATAAAAGATAAAAAAAAGGCAATTAACTTAATTCACAAATCAACAAAGCAAAATTATATATTACAAAATAATTTAAACTTCTTTAAAATAAACCACAGAGAAGAAATAGAAAAAATAGATGTATTAAAAAAAAAATTTACAGCTCCGACTTTACCACAAGATGTAAATTTAAAAAGAGATGAATTAGAAGATAATCCTTTTTACAAAGAGAAAAATTCTAAAATGAAACATTTAAAATATCCTCCAATTTTTATAAAAATTCAATTAGATATTTTATATGGATCATATCAAGTAGAAACTTTATTAAGTAAACATTATATTATATCAAATAATATTAATATGATGGAAAAAATTACTTTTAATAATGATAAATTATTAATCAGTCATTTACCAAGAGAAACTAGATTAGGAATTACTATTATTATGTTAAATAAAGATATTAGTTATCCTATTGAATTAGGCTCTTGTCAAATTCCTATTTTTACTGAAGATGGTGTTATGAATTCTGGAGAAGTAAAATTAAATTTTTGGCCTTTTTTTAAAATTGAACCAAGAATTAATTGTTGTGATCCTTTTTTATTTAAAAAAAAAAATATTAAGGAAAATAATAATATAAAATTTGATGATAATATTATTAAAAGTGATAATGTTATTGGTGAAAGAAATGATGTTAAATTAATTGATAAAAGTGATAATGATAAAAGTACTAAAAATAATGATAGTGTTAATAAAAGGAAAAATGCTATTAAAGATATTGAAAGTAATATAAATATTATTAATAGTTTTATTTCTCCTAATGATGGTGCACAAAAAAAAAATGATGATGATAGTGATGAAGATGATAAAAATATTGAATTTTATCCTGAATATAAAGAAACTGAAATTGATGAAAGTAATTATTGTTATATAATAATTCAATTTCCAAAATTTGCACAAAATTTAGCTCATGTTGAGAAAAATCCTTTAAATTATAAAAAGTTTTTATCAATAAAACATAAAGGAAAAAATCCAAAAGAAATTTATTCAGAATTTAATGAATTATATGGTTCAATGATAGGAGAAATTGATGATATAATGGAAGAAATAAAAGAAATAGGAAAAAAGCAAAAATCAAAATTTGAGAATAATACATTAAATAATAAAGATAATTATATATATAATAAAGACTCTTCAAATTATTATAATATAAAAGATAACGAAAAAGATATAATGTTAAATTTAAACGACGTAGAAAAAAATTTATTAAAAATAGAAAAAATATTAAAAAGAGAACCTTTAGTTCCAATAAATGAAGAAGAAAGAAAGCAAATTTTAATTTGTCGTGATTATATATCAACAATACCAAAATCAATAGATATCTTTTTACGTTCAATAAATTGGTTTAATCCTCTTCAATCATATATTGCACATTTATATTTAAAAAAATGGAATAAATTAACTCCAGAAGATGCAATTGGTCTTTTAGATTCTAGATTTCCAGATATTCAAGTAAGAGAACTTGCAATTAAAACTTTATATAATACAACAGAAGATATTATTGAATTGTATTTAATGCAACTTTGTCAATGTTTATTTTATGAAAATTATTTAGTTTCTCCTTTGGCAGATTTTTTAATTGAAAAATCACTTTCTAATCAAAAATTATTAGGAAATAAATTTTATTGGAATGCAAAAGTAGGATGCGAACATTTTTTATTTAAAGATAGATTAAATATAATTTTAGCTCAATTATTTATGGTAAGTGGACCACAATTTATAAATACAATAACATACAAAATTGAAATAAACAATGAATTTAAAAGAATAGCAAATCAAGCAAAAATTCTCTATACAATAGATAAAAATAAAGTTGGTCAAAAAGTAAAAGAAGAAATAAGAGAATTAAAAAAAAAAGGTTTTGTAAATTTTGATTTACCAGTTCATCCAAGTTACTTTATTTCAGGATATGATTTATCAAAAGTAAAAGCATTTGATTCAAAAATGGTACCAATTCGTATAGTAATGAAATCATCAGATGGAGGAAAATTTGGTATAATATATAAAATAGGTGATGATTTAAGACAAGATGTTTTAATATTACAAATATTTAAAATAATGGATAAAATTTGGTTAGAAAATGATTTAGATTTAAAAATGTCAATTTATAATGTTTGTCCCATTGAATTAAAATGTGGTTATATGGAATTTGTAGATGGAACTGTTTTAGAAGGTGTTCAAAAAGATGAAGGATTTTTAGGTGGAGCTTTAGATAGGGAATTATTGTATAATTATTTAAAGAAAATGTCAATTAAAAGTGATATTAATGATGAAAATTTATCTTTTGATAATCAATTAGATAATTTTATTAGATCACTTGCAGGATACTGTGTTGCAACTGGTGTTTTAGGTATTGGAGATAGACACTCTGCTAATGTTATGATTAAGAAAAATGGAATTTTTTTTCATATTGATTTTGGTCATATTTTTGGAAATTTTAAAAAAAAATTCGGTTTTAAAAGAGAAAGAAGTAGATTTTTACTTACACAAGATATGGCATATGTTTATATTAAAAGTAATAATGAGGAAAAATTTAAAAATTATTGTGTAAGAGCATATAATATTTTGAGACATAATGGCCAAAGGTTAATTAATTTAACTATTACCATGGCAAGTGCTGGGATGCCTGAATTTTCTACTATGTTTGATGTTAGTTATTTTCAAAATATGCTTCAGTTAAATAAAAAAAATGATGAAGATGCTGGAAATTATTTTATTAGTTTAATTCATGATAGTGTTAATGAGAAATATAGAATTTTAGATAATTTAATTCATAATTGTATTCATGTTTAAGTTTTTTTATATATAAATATTTATTATGTATTTCTTGTAAAAATCAAGATTTATTTATTATTTATAATTTTTTAAATTTATATAATTTTATGAATTAAATTTTTGAAAAAAATATGATAAATCAATTTCCTACTTTAATATATAATCATTTAGCTTTAAATTATCTTTGTAAAGTACAATGGTTTTTATGTTTTTTAACACTTTTAGATTTTTTAAATATTTATTGCTATGTATTAATAACTGCATCTCAAATTGTTGTTGGATATGAAGGATATGATGAGACAAAAAATTCTTGGTATTATTTAAGTATTTATTATTTATATAAAGAATATTTACCAACAAATAAATATTTATTTAATATAGTAGCAATAGTAATAACATCAATTTTTACAGTTTTATTTTTTTGTTCTTTTTTAATATTAAAATCTACTTTTATAGAAATAAAAGGAAAAATAAAACAAATATTAATAAAAATTTATATAAACTTTTTTGAATTGTTTAATTTTCGTCTTTTTTTTATTTTTTATATAGATTCATATGTAACTTTATTTATCAAAATGATATTTAACTCACAAAATAATTTAATGAATAAAACAACAATAATATTTATACAATTTTTTTTAATAATTGCTATTATAATAACACTTTATAATACAATTAATCATTTCAGAATGCATTGTGTAACTGCAAATTTTGTAGAATATAATAAAACCATATCAGATTTCCCATTTGATTCTAATTTTTCAGTTTTATTTGAAACTGCAAGTTCAATTATTAAATTTGTAATGACAATTGAAAAAAATTTAGTTCAAATTGAAAAAGAAACAACAGATAGAATTTTTATATTTGGTATAATCGGAATATTAATTTATATAATTTATTTTCTTTACTTTATATTTTTAGTATCATCAAGTTCAAGTAAAATTTTATATTATCCAAATAAAGGATATGTTATATTTCGTTTTTTTTTAATAACCTTTACTGGGATTTCAATAATTTACAGATTTATAATTAAAGACGAAAGAAAATTAATATTTTATTTTTTCTTACTTTTAACTTTTATAATAGTATCTTCATTTTTTTATATGAAATATCCAAAAATAATATTAAACCGTGTTGCAAAAACAAATAATTTAATTGCTTTATTAGGTTTTATGGTAAGTAATGAAATAGATAGAGATATTATGTGTGAAAAATGGTCAGCTAATCATAAAATAATTTGTAAAAAGATAGATTGTGATATTTGTCAAGCTATTAATTCTAATTTTGTTAGAGAAATGAAATTTGAAAAATTTTTTAATGTTATTTTAGAAGTTATTATTAAAAGAAAAAATGATAAAATGATAAAAGTTTATGGACATGAAGAAATAATTTTAGATATTTTAGAAATTCATTCATTGATATATAAAGATGAAAGTCAAAAATTTTATTTTTATATGTTTTTCTATCAAAAATTTATGAAATATAAACAAAATAATTTATCAGTATATTTTGATTTATTAACAATGTTTGACTTAAATAAAAAAAACAATATTGAATTTTATAGACAATATGAAAATTATAAAGAAACTGAAGATGTAATAAAAATATATCAAGAATTTTTAAAAAAAATAGAAGATTTTATTTGTTATGAAATAAAAAACCCAAAAAATTTTATAAAATTAGCAAGAACACTTCATGAATTTGTAGATAATAAAAAAATAATAAAATTACTTCAAAAATCATCTCAATATTATACATATGATATGACAATATTAAGATATTTATATGAAAGTATTATACATAAACCAATTCCAAAATCAGATGATTTTTTTGATGTTTCAAATTTCGAAGATTTTTTACAAAATCATTTTTTTCATGATAGTTTTATTGTAATTCATTATGGTTTACTATCAAAAAATTTTACAATTATAAAAGCAAGTCATCAAATGAGGAAATATTTAAATAGATCTTTTGAGAATTTATTTCCTAATTATTTAAGACAAAGTGCAAAAGATAAAATGGAAGGTTTTTTAAAAGATAATAATTTTAAAGATCCAAAAAATTTTTTTGAATTTGTAATTTCTGATTTAAATGAAGATGATATTGATTATATTGATATATTTCAATTTAGATTTGTAATGTATCCTTCAATTAATTTTGGTGAATTATTAATTTCAGGACAATTTCAAAATTCACATCAAAATGTTTTAATATTTGAAATTATTAATGTTGGAAAAAATACAAAAGAAATTTTAATTTCTTTTTCTAAATCATTTGATTTTTATTTTTGTATTAATCCTGAAATTGTTTATTCATTAGGTTTGATTAGAAAATCTTTTTGTTTTGATCAATTATTCAAAAAAATAACTCCTTCTTTAATTCCTAATGATTTTTCAAATAATAAAACTTTAAATCAAACTATTGATGAAAATAAATTATTTTTTCAAATCAATTTTGCTTTATTTTATAAATTATTAAAAAAATATTTAGATGATAATAAAGATATTTATATTAAAGAAGAAATATTAAATAATTTAAAAAATAGAAAAGTTGATATTACAAAAGAAAAATTTATCCTTGAAAAAAAAATAAAAATAGGAGAAAAAGAAAAAAATAAATTTATTATTTATGTAATGTCAAAATTAATTAAAAACGAAAATGAAAATGAAAAAGAAGAAGAAAATTTCAATATAGATTATAATGAACATATAAATAAAATGTTATCTGTTGGAACAGAGTCAGTTTCTTTTTCTGGTACTTCAGATTCAACAACTAATAAATTTCATATTAAAACATTAAATGGAAAAAATATTTTATCAAAAGAAGAAAATAGATTAAGAAGATTTAAAATGTTAAATATAATAATTACATTATTTCATACTATTATAGTTATAATTAGTTTGTTATTTTTAATTATTCAATTAAAACTTGATAATGATTTTATTGATATGTATGAATTTTATGGAAAATTTCACTTTTTTAAAAGAGGAATTGATATGGAAATTGTTAGAATTTGTTCTGTTTTATGTTTTGAAAATATAAAAGGAGAAAATGGAATTTGTTATTATAATTATTTATCTAAAATTTATCAAGCTTCTTTTAATTTAGATAAAGATGAAATGTTAATGAATGAAATTGTTTATAGAGAATTTATTAATAGTATTGATAAGATTAAAAATAGATATACTGAATTTAAAAAAAAAGCTTATTCACTTTCTAAAAAAAAAATCAGAGAACTTGAAAAAATTAATTTAGAAATTTATTTAATTAGAGAAAATGAAAATGATAATGAAAAATATATTGATTTAACTAAAATTAAACATGAAGTAAATTTACCTTATTTAGTTTATAGTAAAAATTCTTTTTTTAATGCAATTGATTTATATTTAAATTTTATTACTCAAATTATTAACAGAGATAATTTACAAAATATTTATATAAAATTTTTTACATTAACAACTAAATTCGAATTAATAAATATTAATTTAACTGATACTACTTTAGATCATAAATATATTTATCAAATCTTAATTAATTATCCTATTATAGAGAGTGGTTTAATTTCAATTAAAAATATTTTAAGTGAATGGTTTAATCAACATTTAAATTCAATTTCAACTACTTTAGAAGGCTTTTCTATATCTTTAATTATTTTAAATGTTTGTGTTTTAATATTAAATTGTTTTTTCATTTATTCATTTATGGTTGGTTTAGATAAACAATTTAAAAAATTTTCACATAGATTATATTCTCCTCAATTTATTAATTATTTTCATTCTAAATTTAATCATTGGAAAAATTTATTATTATTATATGATAATGAACCTTATATTGAAATGAAAAAAATTACAGCTGAAATTAAGGAATTTCAAAAATTAAAAGAAGCTGAAAATAAAGAAAGAATGAGCTTAGGAGGAATAAAAAAGAAAAATGAAAAAACAAATTTTTTAATATATAAGGAATACATTAAACAATATTTTACTACAATTTTTTTTGTATATTCTATATTCTATATTTTAGGAATAATATTATATATAATAATGAAAGAAGAATTTTTCCAATTAAAAAGTTTAATTGAATATTATAATATAAGTTCAAATATTGATAATTATATTACTCATAATATAATTTCATTAATGTTTATGATAATAACAAATACTTCACAAAGTGAATTATCAATTTTACAAAAATATGAATCTTCTGATACTTTTGTAATAGATAATTTTCAAAATATTTTATTAGATTTAAGAATTGTTAAATCAATTGAAAATGATAATAATAAAATATATGAAGTTATTAAAAAATTTCAAAACATTTCTTGTGAAGATCTTCCTTCTTTAAAAGATGATAACTTTTTAAGTGCAATTCCAGGAAATCAAAATGAAAGTGAAATTAATATATATAATGATTTTTTAGTAAAATTATGCCAAAGTTTTGATATTTTTTCTTTAAGAAAACAAGTTTTAATTTTTAAAGGAATTACTTTTTATGAACAAAAAGTTTTAAATACTATTACAAAAGGAAATTATGATGATTTAATGTCTAATTTAGATTTAAAAGATTTATATGGTGTTTTTACTTTGATTTTTTTTTTAGGTGATATTTTAAGGTCTTATCAAAATGAAATTATTATTCCTAATTTATTAGAAAACACTCTTCATAATCATAAAATTTTGTTAGTTATTTGTCTTACTCTTAATTTAATTTTTGAATTAACTGTTATGATATTATTATTCATTTTTATTTCTCATAAATTAATTAGAGAAAATGTTAAAATTGTTTCTTTGTTGAAGTTTTTTAAATAATTTTTTTTAAACAGAATTAAAATAATTTTGTTAATTTATTTTTATTAAAGATTTAAAATAATTGATTAAATAATTAAATTTCTTTAAAAATCCATAAAGTTTATCTATTAATTTATGAATTATCTAATATTTTTGTGCATATTTTTAAAAGAAAATTATTATTATATTTTTAAATATAATATAATAAATGTCTTTAAAATATATATTTAAAAAAGAATCTTAATGTAAAATAAAATTTTTAAAATTTATTGAAAGAAAATTTTTTATTTATCTATTTTAATTAATTTAAATAGATTCTTTAAATGAAACTATTAATTATTAATAAAACCTTTTTTTTATTATCTTAATTAGATATATTAACATCTAAAAATCATTTAAATGATTATATCTTTTGTTTATAATTACTTAAAGATAATGAATGATTCTTCATATTTCATAAATGTTTTTTAGATTATTCTAAAAGTATTTAGATATTATTATTGGAAAAATAAAAAAATTCATAAATATTATTTTTATTTCATGGAATGTTTGATGTAAATTTTTGTTGACACTTTTTAATTAAATATAATAATTAATTAATAATATAGCTGAATGAAAATATAATTTATAATAAAAATAAATAATTAAATAATAAAATTAATTATCATTAAAAAAACATTTAATGAGTTTGAAAATTCCAATATTAAAAAACTCTTTCAGTTACTATGACGATAAATCATCATTTAAAAATTACGAAAACATAGCAAAAAAATACAATAAGACATATAATAATTTAATAAAAGATAAAAATTTTGAAAATTTAACTGGTTCAAAATTAAAAGAAAAAGTAAAAAGATGGTTTTTTTCACTTCCTTTAGAATCAAGAATAAAAATTTCAACAGTAGAAAATGAATTCATATGTAAAATTTTATATCAAATGGTTTCTTTTTTATCTGTTGATGATTCTTTAATTTTATTTAAAATAAAAGAATTATTATTATCTAATAATAATATGTCATCTTCAATTCAAACAAATATTTCTTCAATTAATAATGTTGAAACTGAAGATGGAATTTACCCTCCTAATAAACCTGGAGTAAATATGATTAAATTAACTAAAGAAAAAAAAAATAAAAAAATTGAATCTCAAACTGTTGTTTTTAATCAAGAAAATTTAGATAATTTTTCAGATGAAGAATTAATTAATTTTAATATTGGAAATTTTTTTTTATTTAGAACTGAAAAAAATGAAAAAATGAAAAATAAAAATCCTATTCATATTTTAAATAATATTTTATTCTTTTCTGTTCATAGAAAAAATTATCCTGATTGTATGACATTAAGTCCAACTTTTCTTTTAAAAGAAGAAACTTTTGAGAATTGTTTTAGAATTGCTCAACCTTATTTTTTTTATGAATTAATTAAACCTGATTATAATAATGAATTAAAACAATATTCATATTTACTTCCTTCTTGGATTAATAATGATAAATATTATTCTCCTATTCAATTTATTTTTTGCTTCTTTGAACAAACTATTTTAATTAAATTTTTACTTAATTATAATAATAATCCAGGAAAGAAAAAAAATAAAAAAAAAATATCAATTCATTCTTTAATTAATGAGGAATGTTTAGAAAGTTTTTTTAATAATAGAAAAAATGTTATAAATTATTTAAATGAAAATTATGATATGGAAAGTAGATTAAATATTTTCAATGGACTTATTAATATTGAAGAATTATATAATTTAAATTTAAATGATAAAAATAAAAAAAATCATATTAAATTTTGGAAACATAATGCTAGAAAATTTGATGATTTTAATAAATCTATTAGAAAAAATAATAATAGAGAAATTAAATTTTCTGATATAGAAAAAGAAATTAAAGAAATTTTATGTAGTAAAGGTAATATATTATTTGTTGATTATTTAATTTTTCAAAATTTTGATAATTTATGGAATATAAAGTATTTTGTAAAATATTCAATTTTTGATAAATTAATAAATTTAAATATTGAAAAAAATTATTTAGAATTAATAGAAGATGATAATGGAAAAGATAAAAAGAAAGAAAAAGGTAAAAATAAAAAAAATAAAAAAGAAGATGAAGAATATGAATTATATATCCCTTATTTTAATAGTACAGATTCAAATGTTCATTCAGTTTTAAATAAAAAAATATCAAATAATAAAAATAATGAAAATGAGATTTATCAATTTATCAAAAATGAAATAATATATAATATAATATCAAAAGTTTTAATAACTCAACCAGATAATTATTTAGATTTTTTTAATGAAATCGAAAATAATAATTTGAATCTATTAACAACTTCAAAAGATATTGATACAAATATTTCAGAAAATGATAATGATAATACTTCAAGTTCAACTAATATTACCAAGAAAAATCCTAAAATAAAAAAATTACATTCTGAAAATTCATCAGAAACAAAAAAATATGATAATAAAATAATTGATAATCAACAAAATAAAAAATCAAAAACACCAAAAAATAATATATCAGTAATTGAAAAAGGAAATGAAAATTTAGGAATAATAAATATAACATCAAACATAGATTTAAATAACAATAACAATAATAAAAATATTTTAAATAATTCAAGTTTAGAAAAAAATAAAGTTTCTCAAATTTTTTTACCATTAAAGCCAAAAAAAGATAAAAAAAAGAAAGAACAAACTTTTTTTCTTTTTGATACAGTAAAAAAAAAAAAACCAAAAAAAATAGAACATAAATATAGAAATAATATCTTTGCAATAATATCACCAAATAAAAATCAAAAATTAAATTTTTTTGAAAAATTACATAATGATATAATAAAATATGATAATAACTTATCAGAAATTTTATCAATGCAAAAAAATATAAAACAATATTGTATAAATGAAATAAAAGATATAATAAAAAAAGCTTTTGAAAAAGAGAATGAATATTCCTTAGATTTATATGGTTCATTTGCTTCTGATTTAATGATAGAAAATTCAGATATTGATTTAAAAATAAGATTAAATTCAGAAAAAAAAGAAGAATTAGAAAAAACTTTTTTTATTATTACAAAAGTACTTTCTGAAGAAGATAAATTTGAAAATATTAATCCAATTTCTACTGCAAGTGTTCCTGTTATTAAACTTATAATTGATCCTAATATTTTTATTAAAGGAAATATTGAATTAGAAAATGAAATGAAAAATTTTATTAATAGTAATGTTTATAAGAATTTTAAATTTGATAAAAATGAATTGACAAAAATTAAAGTTGATATAACTTTTATTTTAAATAATAATGAAAAAAATATTAATGTTTCAAGTGTTTCTTTTACTAAAGAAAAAATAGAAAAAAATCCAGAAATAAAAATTATTTTAAGAGTACTTAAAAGATTTTTTAATTCTAAAAAAATGAATAATTCATTTAATGGTGGTTTATCTTCTCATAATTTATTTTTAATAATATTAAGTTATATTCAATATTTAAATAAAAATAATAATAAAATTAATCAAAATAATATAAAAGATGTTAATAATAATCAAATAAAAATATCTGATTTAAATTTAGGAAAAATAATTTTTGATTTTTTAGATTTTTTTGGAAATTTTTTTAATTTTAGAAATTATATTATTGATGTTAATTCACCAGTTATTTATAATTTATATAATGGAATTGATGGTTATCATCAAATTTCTTCTTTAATGATTCTTGACCCTTTAACTGGATTAAATGCTAGTAAAAGTTCTTATAAAATTGATGAAATTCAAAAAACTTTTTTTGAAGGCTTTGAATTTCTAAGTAAGGAAAAAATTCAATATGAAAAAAATCAACATATTACAAATAATAATAATAAAGAAATTAATGAAATTAGTAATCAAAATGATAAATTAAATTTAATTTATAAAATGTTATTAATCCAAGATTAGGAAATTAAATTATTAAAATATATAAAAAATTATTTGTTTAAAAATATTAGATTTAAAAATCATATTTATTATTAATTACATTTCTTTTTGTGTTTAAATAATAAATGCAAAAATATTTATTTTATATTGATAAAAAAATATGTTAATTTTATTTTTTTGAAAACTTTTGAATGAAAACTTAAATATAAATAAAATAATGTAATAAATAAAAGAGAAATAAAATAAAAAATAAATATATAAAAAAATTATTTTTATAAACAAATTAATTATTAAAAGAAAAATAAAATAAAAATTATTTAAATCCAAAAAAAAATGACGAGTAGTATAATAAACTTCATAGTAGATAAATATTTAAGTAACATCCTGGAAATAAACAAAGAACAAACCAAAAGTTCAATCTGGAAAGGTGAATTTGAAATGAGCAATTTAAAAATAAAACCAGAAATTTTCACAAATTTAAATCTTCCATATTTCGAATTAGTAAATGGATATATTGGAACATTAAAAATAAAACTTCAATTTCCTCGTTTTTACTTATATCCAATAATAGTAAATATTGATAAAGTTTTTTTTCATGCTCGTCAAAAAAAATTAGAAGGATTAAATGAAAAAATAGAAATTAAAAATATGGAACTTTATAAAAATTCAAAATTACAAAATGCAGAAGAATTAATGTCACAAGTGAATCAATTTCAAAATGAAAATTCAGAACCTGGAATGGCATCAAAAATTATTAATAATTTATTAATTAATATTAAAGATATTTATATTAAGTATGATGATGAAATTTCTTATCCTGAAAAACCTTTTTCTTTTGGTATTTTAATGAAAAAACTATTTATTAAAACTACTGATAAAAATTTTACAGAAATTGATGATACTACTAATACAATTCCCTATAATGTAGTTAATTATAAAATAATAGAATTAACTAATTTATCCATGTTTATGGATATTTATGAAAATAAAGATCAAATGCCTTTTGAACAATATATTATTGATAATGAAAAAACTATTATTGATCCTAGTTATGAAACTTTTATAAATGATATAAAAGATTTTTATAAATATTGTTTAACTGAAACAAATATAAAAATATATGATGAAAATGCCCATTCATATTTATTATTTAATTTAGAATTAACATTAAAAACAGCATTAAATGATAATTTAAAAATTGACCCATCACCTAAAGCAAGTGCATATTGTGAATTAGGAGAAATAAAAATGGCATTATCATTAATTCAAATATCAGTATTAATGAATTTATTATCTTATATAAATTTAAATGCAATGTATCAAATTGGTTTAGCAAATAATTTCTATAAGAAAAAATTAACTAAAAATCAACAAAATGCATATGTTGAAAATTATATAACATATTATGAATTAAAATATAAAAAAGAGAAATTAAATAATAAAGAAGCTGAAAGAATGAAAATTGAAGATTTACAAAATATTGAAGATGGTTTAAGATATGATACAATTCAAGCTATGAGAGATGCTGCTTTAATGAAAATAAATCATTCTAATCAAAAAGAAAATATAGAAAAAAAAATTACTCAATTAAAAGGAGGAAGTGGTTTTTGGTCTTATTTTTCTTCTGGTCCGACTGAAGAACAAAAAAAAGAAATTGAAAAATTAGAGAAAGAATTAAATGAATTAGAAAATAATGATGAAAAAATAAATAAAGAAGCAAATGATTTGATTGATAATGTTAAAAATGATTCTGAAATTGATTATTTAAGGGATATAAATGATAGTTTTGTTTTATATAAAATTGAATTTAAATTACCAAGATGTATTTTGAAAATGCCAGAAAATGATAATATTGAAATGATTGATTTAGAATTTAAAGAATTTAATATTTATTGTGAAATAAAGAAAAAAGGACAATTTTTTGGTTTATATGTTGATGATTTAAAAATAAGTCAATATCAATTAAAAGATTCTGTTTTTAAAACTTTAATTGAAACTGTTGAACAAAAAGGTGATGAGGAAGTTAATAAAGATTTTAATATTGTTAATAAAAATGAAAATGGTTCTGCTTTGGCTATTGAATTTATTAATGATCCTAATGCTGAAAAATGTGATTATAAATTTATTTTTAAAAATAAAAAAAGATTAATTATAACTCTTAATTTATATTCATTACAATATTTCTCTTCTAAAATAATGACAAATTTAAATACTTCAATTGGAAAAAATGATGTTATAAAATATGTTCAAGGTGAAATTGGAAGTTATATTAATAAAGGAATGAAATTTTCAGAAGATTTAAATCAAGGAAATTATAATCATTTTAATATTGATTTAGATATTCAAATTAAAAGTCCTTTGTTATTATTTCCTCAAAATATTATTGATGAAAAAAATAAAGATACTATTTTAATTAGTTTTGGTGATTTGAATTTATTTTCTAATTTACCTCCTAAAAAAAAAAAAGATATTAATTATATTCAATTTAATGATATAGATAAAAAAAGTATTATGTATGATTTATATTCTTTTGAAGGAAATAATTTTTATATGTCAACTATTAAAAATTATGATGGTAGAGTTGAAAATTTAACATTATTGAAAGGTTTGTATTTATTAGAAAATATTACTTTAAATTTTAAAATGTATAATATTATTGAACCACAAAATAAATTTTTTGAAAACTTTAAAATTGAAATTACTATTAGTGATGTTAATTTTAATTTAACTGATTCACAAATGATCTTTTTTATTGATTTACTAGATAGTTTAAGTAGAATTAATAAAAAATTAGAATATGATTTATTAAGTGATTTAAAATTTAATGATGAAGAAAAAAAAGAAGAAGAAAAAAAAGAGGAAGAAAAAAAAGAAGAAGAAAAAAAAGAAGAAGAAAAAAAAGAAGAAGAAAAAAATGAAGAAGAAAAAAAAGAAGAAGAAGAAAAAAAGGAAAAAGAAAAAGTAGAAAAAAAGAAAAAAGAAGATGAAGATAAAAAAAGAGATAAACCAACATTTATATTTGATTTCATATTAACAAAAGTAAAATTTACAATATTAAAAACAATAACATATAAAGAAAAAGAATTATTATTAAGTAGTTCAGATGAAATAATACATAATAAAGAATATAAAGAATACTTATCTTTTTCAATGGCTCAACTTTCAACAAATGTAACAATAACAGAAAAATCAAATATGAATGTTTTATTATCAATTAAATCAATTAATATGAATGATGTTGAAGTTGAATATTTATCAGAAAAAGATAATTTTAAAGGAGAACCGCTTTTATATCCTTCTTTTCAAAAAATGATTGGAACTGAAAGTGAAATTGATAAAGAAGGTTTATTAAGAAAATCTTTTTCAAGAATTAATTCCATGAATAATGATAATATAATTAATTTGGATTTGGATGAAATAAGTACTAGTAAAAAAAATGGTATTAATTTAGATAAAGATATAGATAATGCTTTTATTACTATTATTTATAATTATTTATCTTTAGAAAAAAAACAATTTGTTACAATGGATATGCAAAAATTAAAATTGTGTTTTCCTTTACCAACTTTAGCAAAATTATATCAATTTTATCAATATTATTTTGGCATTTATTCAAAAAAAATGAAAAAATTAGAAAAATTTTTAAATAGTCAAGATTTAATAATTGAAAAATTTAAAAATAAAAAAAAAAAACATTCAAATGAAGAAGAAGAAGAAAAAGAAGATGAAAAAGAGATTATTTTAGATAATGAAAAAATTATAGATGTTGATGATAATGAAATATCAACATCAAAAAAGCCTTTACCAAAAAAGAAAAATTTATTTGAAAATACTAAATTCTTAAAAAATATTCAAAACAAAGCAAAAAAAGATAATAATGCAAAAAAAACTTTCATAAATAATTTAAAAATAAATATACAAGATCAAATTTCAAAAACTGAAAATTCAAACATGTTCATTGAAATAAATATGAAAGAAATAGAAATGTCAATGCCAATGGAAGCAGAAAAGGATGATACAAAAGTTTTATTATTTAAATTTAATTTTATGTGTAAAATAAATATGAAAAGTGAATACGTTACAATAATAAATGAATTTAAAGAAATTGAAAGAATTGATTATCATTATAATGATATGAAAATAAGTGCTAAAATATTTAATATTGATTTTTGTATTTTAAATTTCATTAGAGGACATTATATTAAACCAGGTTTATGTGAAAAAATGATATCAGATTTTAGATTTTTAACAAATATAAAATCATTTCTTGATTTTGAAAATGAAAGAAATGTTATGAGAATAAATGTAAATTTTGAACCAATGACAATAAATATTGGTTTTCGTCAAATTAAAACATTACAAAATTTCCTAACTATATTAACTCAATTTTCAAAAAATATGAATTTACCATATGAAGATCCAATAATGACATATGATGATAATTCTTTAATATCAAAAAAAAGTACAAAAATAAATACAAAATCAGGTTCATTAGATAATATTTCAGACACTAATTCATTAGGTGATGTTAGTTTAAATAGAGATTCAAGTATTGTAAACTCATCAATTAATGAATCAACAATAAATCAAAATAAAGAAAATGAAGAAAAAGAAATAATATACAATACATCAAAATTTCATAGTTTAATGGATTTAATATGTACAATAGACAAAACATCAATGAGATTCTTAGATAATACAACACAATATATATCACCATTATTAAATATAGAAATGAATAAAACATCATTTAAATATATTTCAAATTCAAATCCAAAAGGAACAAAAAATATTGGTTTTGTTATAATAGAAAGTGTATCTCAAAATGAAATTCCTTTAAAAGACTATGATCCATATAATTTATATCAATATGTAAATGCAAATTTCAGTATGGAAATTAATTTCTATAATGATAAAAAAAATGACTGGGAACCAATTATTGAAAAATGGACTGGGGAATTTTTAATAAATCAATTTGCTTCTTTTACAAGATATAGATGTGATTTAATTAGTAATGATATGTTAAATGTTAATTTTTCTATTGATTCTGTTAGAGTTTTTAATAATGTTATGAAGAAATTTTGTCAAAATGAAGAAGATTGGGATAGTTTAGATAAAAGAAAAAAAAATAATATTGGCTCAAATGCTGCTGTTGAAGTATTTAATTTTACTGGAATGGATGTTTCTTTTTGGTTAGATGCTGATGAAAAAAATGAAAATGGAATTAATAAAATTATTAAATATCAAATTACAAATAATTCTAGTCATAAATATTATAAAAATGATATTGGGGATTTATATAAAAAAATGGATGAAAGTGAATTAAAATTTAAAAAAGATAAATTTTCTTTTCAATTTGAAGGTTATTCTGTTATTAATTCTAATGATTATTCTTCTAATTATGTTAAGAGTTTTATTATTATGAAAGAAAAAGAAATTTTTAATGATGCGAGATCAATTAGAACTGGGATAAAAATAAATAAAAAAAAAGTTGTTGAAGAAAAAAAAAAAGTAGAATCAAAATTTAAAAATGAAAGATTAATTGAAGATGATAATATTAATGAAAATAATAATATACAAAATGTAAATACTAATTTAAGCAAAATTAAAGAAGAAGAAGAAGATGATGAAATTAATACTGATTCTATTCAAAAACCTTTAATTAATAAAGAAGAAAATAAAAAAAATAATAAAGATGATATTGAACATAATAATAATAAAAATAAAGAAGAATCAATATTAGATGATTCATTACAAGTTTTAGTTAAAGTATATCAAAATGGTTTAACAAAAACAATAATTTTAGAAAGTAATATTTCATTTTATAATAATTTACAATATCCAATTATTTTATCATTAATTCCTAGAGACATTTTTATGCTAGATTATAGATTAAATGAAAATAATATTGATCATTCCAATAATCAAAATAAAATAATAATTGAACCAAATAATCAAAAAAGTATTCCTTTAAATTTAATTAAAAATCAATCAAGAATTTATGCAAAATTAAATGATGATAATATGAGTGAAAGTAATACTGATAAATACACTTTAATTTATGATAATTTTGATTTTATGAAAAATGAATTAACTAATTTAACTTGTTATGATATACTTTCTGATGTTCCTCTTGTAAATGTGGAAGGTTTATTAATAAATATAAGAAATAAATCTTCTAAAATTCTTCCTTTAAAAAAAGATAATGAAGATTATTTTGTTTCAATTGATTTTACTGTTAACAAAGGAATTAATGAAAAAATAAAAAATTTTAATACAATAATCAATGAAAATAAAAATAATAATAATAATGATTTATATAAAGATAGAATATATAATACTTATTCATATATGTTTATAATTGGTCAATGTTTTATATTAGAAAATCAAATACCTTATGATATAAAAATTGATTTGTTAAATGATTTAAAAACTAAAAGTATTAATTTACATCCTTTAGATATTAAAAATGTTTTTGATATTAATCCTTTAGAAGGAGAAAATGGTAAAATAAAATTAAATTTTAAATATCATAATGAAGATTTTATTAGTGATGAAATTAATGTTATTAATGATGATGATGTAAAGATACAATTAAAAAATAAAAATAATGAAATTATTGATTGTAAAATAAAAAAAGATGAAAATTTTTCTTTAATTAGTGTATATGATGAAAAAGGTTTAATGAAAATTGTAAAAAATTTTACAAAAAGAAAAAAATTAATATTTTATTTTGAATATATTTTTAATAATAAAACAAATGAAAATATATTAATAAAAGACCAATCAATAAATGAAAATAATTTTATTGAAACTATATCAAATAAAATTATTCCAAAAGATATTTCATGTTTTAATATAAATTCAAACGCAGCAAATTTCAAAATTGAAAATTCAACTTGGACAAAAAAAACTACATTAAATACTATTGGAATGTCTGGAGAATTAATATTTGAATCTAAAATAGAAAATGATAATAAAAATACTTTAATTAAAAATTTAGCTTTATTAATTTCTTCATCATCAAAATTTAAAAATTCATTTATTATAACAATTGAACCAAGATTTATGCTTGTTAATAAATTACCAATTGATATTTTATTTAAACAATATGATATTAATAATAAAGACAATGAAAGATTATTTGAACTTCATAGTTTAAAAAAAGGAGAAATGCAAGAATTTAAATATATTCAAACTGAGAAAAAAATGAAAAAATATATTAGAATTAAAAGTGAAAATGAAGATCAATTTTCTTGTCCTTTTAATATTGAAGAAATATCTGATATTAATATTAAAATTCCAATTAATGATGATTTAGTGACTAGTATTAAAAATTATAATGAAGAAATTAAAATAAGGCAAGAAGAAATTAAAAAAGAAAAAGAAGAGATTGAAGATGAAATTCTATTTAATAATACAATGGATTTAACTCAAATAAAAGAAAGAAAAAATGAATTGGAAAAAGAAGAAAAATTATTGAATCAACATATAATTTATAAAATTCAAAATATTAATTATTTATTAATTAAAACTTCAATTGCAACTTATGATAATGGATTAATTTATTTAATTTTTTATTCTCCAAAATATTCAGAATATTTAATATCAAATGAAACAAATGAAAGAATTGAAATAAAACAAAAAAAAGATAAATTTTCACAAGATTTAATTATTATGAATGGAACTAGTGAAGAACCTTTTGTTTGGGGTGATTTATCAGATAATGAAAAGACTATAATATTAAAAATAAGAAATCAAGAATTTGAAATTGATTTTTCAAAAATTGAAAAAGTAGATAAAAAAATAGATAAAGATTTATTTACTTTTGAAATTATTATTGAAAATAGTAAAAGAAGAAAATTAATAATTACAAGTGATAAAGTAAAGAATAAAAAAAAAGTAACAAAATCATTTTATAAATCATTGATAAAAACAAGTGATAAAAAAAATTTAACAACAAAATTCATAATAAATATGAAAGGATTTGGTTTATCAATAATAGATAATTCTCCAAAAGAAATATTTTATATATCAATATATAATTTATTCTTAAAATACCATACATTATCATTTAAAAGAAAAGAAGAAATAAATAAGCAATCAATAACAAATATAATATTAATGATGAAAAATTTCCAAATAGATTATTGTCTAGAAGATTCATTTAAATCAATAATTGTTCCTAAAAATAGAATAAATCCAGATATTGAAGAATCACTTTCAGATAAAGAGAAATTAGAATTTATTCCATTTTTCCAATTATTACTTTCAATAAACACATCAGAAAATACAAAAACAAATGAAATAACAACTAAATATCCTCAATTTGATTTTACAATGCAGGAAATATTAATATATGTTGATCAAGCATGTATATTTACTTTATTATCACTTCAAAATCAATTATTAGACCAATTAGATTTTTACAAAACAAAAGAAATTGAAAATCAAAATAAATCAATTAATGATAATTTACCATCAAAATATGATAAAAATTTATCAACAGAAATAGAACTTCCTGAAAATTTAATAATAACCTCAGAAAACCAATCAAAAATTTTTATGAACTATCTTTTCCTTTCATCAATAAAATTAACAATAACATTACGTATAGATCTCTCTTCTCTAGAATTAGGTAATTTACCAGGAATAGTTCATAAATTAATAGCAGCATTTGGTAATAGTTTAGCAAAAATATCAGATTGTACACTTCGTTTCTCTGAAATGGTATATACAAATGTATTCACTGATGTCTATTCACTTTCTTCTTTAATACAGAAACATTATACAAGACAAGGAATGTTACAATTTTATAAAGTTATTGGTTCACTTGATATTATAGGAAATCCAATTAGTTTTGTTGATAAAGTAGGAACTGGATTTTTTGAATTTTTCAATGAACCTAGAAAAGGTTTCTTAAAAGGACCAGTTGGTTTTGGTGAAGGAATTGCAAAAGGAGTTTATTCTTTAATTAGTAATGTTATAGGAGGAGGTTTTGATGTTGTTGGTAAAATTACTGGTACTTTCTTAAATTTTACACAAACTTTACAAGGAGAAAAAAATATTATTCAAGAGAAAGAACCTGAAAATTTCATTGATGGAATGTATAAAGGAGTAAAAGGAGGTATTATTGATATTGGAAAAGGAGTTCTTGGTGTTTTTAAAAATCCTTATGTTGGATTTAAAAATGAAGGAGTTAAAGGAATTTTTAAAGGAATTGGAAGTGGAATTTTAGGTGTTGCTGTTTCTCCTTTTTCTGCTGTTTTTAGAATAAGTAATAATTTATTTGTTGGATTAAAAAATACTGCTAATATATTTAATGATAAAATTAAAAGTGGTAGATTTAGATTTCCGAGACCAATTGAAAAAAGTTCTGCTTTAAAATGTTATGATAAGGAAAAAGCTAAAATTAAAGCAATTTTGAATTATTTAGAAAATTATGATGATGAAGAAATTATTCATTTTAGATATTTTAAATTTAAAAATGGAGGTTATGATAGAAGTGAAAGTGTTTTAATTTTAACTAATAGGAATATTTTAGTTGTTTTTGAAGAGAAGGAAGTTGTTTTTGAAATTAATTTGAAAGTTATTGTTGGTGTTGAAGTTCATGATGAAAATTTAAAAGAAGGGAATAATAATGGAGATAGGACTTTTACTTTGTTGTTTATTTTACCTGAGGAAGAAAGGAAATATATTGCTACTGGGGATTATGAATTATGTAGGGAATTTTATTCATTTTTGATTGTGAATATTAGAGGATAGATTTTTGATTAAAAAGAAAAATATTTAATTATTGATTTTGTTATTTTTTAAAATATATTTTAAAAAATTTTTTTTCATTTTTTTTTTTATTATAAATAGTTTTTTCCATTATTTTATCTTTGATATTAAATATTATTTTTTTAAAAATTATATAATTATGTTTTATAAAATTTAAAATTAAAGAGCAAATTCAATAACTAAAATTCAAAAATATAAGATACAAAATTATTAATTTATTGATAAAAATTTCATATAAAAATAAATACAACCACGTAATTTTTTATATTTATTTTACCCTTAATTCATTATAAAATTTTAAAATTAAACCTTAAATTAATCCAATTATTATGAATAATAAATATACTACTAAATACAATAAAAAAATTTTTATTCATAAAGTAAATTTTATATAGAATGAATTGTAATCATATAATATAAATTACTATTTCCTTTTTCTATCTTTTTTTCACAAGAAGTTATAATATTATATATTTTTTTAAATATATTACTGTGAATATTAAATTGATAACAACATTGAATAAATGCTAAATATGAAATATCACTTTGAAAAAATGTGATATACATATCATTTATTAATAATTTTTTTAAATACAAAAGATAATTATTCCAAAAAAAAGATAAAAAATTTTCATTAAATAAATTTGTTTGTTTTAATAAATTAAAATATATTTTTCCAAAATTTAATGGTGTTGAATATAAAGTTTTAAAATTTAAAATATTTAATATTTTAAATTCCATTTTTGATAAATCTTTATATGAATATTCATTATTATTTGGAGTATTTAAAACTTTATCAGTAAAAAATTTAATATAATTACAATTAATTTCTTCAATTTTAGTTCCAAGAGATAAAGAACCAATTGCTATTAATTTTAAATTTTTTTCATTTAAATTTTCATTTTTTATTTTTCCAATATATTGATCAAAAATTATTATTGTTCTAAATAAGGTTTGAATTGAAAAATTTAAATTATCACAGAGAAAAATAATCCAATTTATTATTTGAGGACGAATTTCATTTAAAGAAATCTTATAATTTATTGGTTCTATGATTTGAGGTTCATTTTCTTTATTTATTAAATAATATTCTCTGAGTTCGATAGTTTTTATTTTGTCTTTGTTTTGGTTATTTGAAATATTTGTTAACAATTCCATTTTTTATTTATCTAAATTTTATTTAATCATATCATAAAAAGAAATAATAATTTAATTAAATTTGCTATAGATTAATGTTTCAAATTTTAATAATTGAATTTTTGAATAATTTAAATAGGAATTAAATATTTTATAAATAACAATTATTTTTTTAAAAATATTTTTTAAAATAAAATTTGGATATTAAAAATTAATTTTTTTTTTGAATTTAAATTTTTAATTGGGAATTATTTGGTTACAAAAGAACTAATCATATATCATACATATATATTTTTAGAATATACAAAAATAAAAATTTTTTTATTTAATTATATATGGAATCAACAAATGATAATTTTAAACCTGTTAAAATAGAAATAAATGATAATAACTTTAATGAAAAAAGTAATTTCATTTCAAAAATAAAAAATCTAATTAATCTATTTTTTAACAAAAATATATATGAAAAAATTAATCAAGATAAAATTAAATGTTTAAAACCAATCAATAAATATTTTTATCATATATTATGCTTTATTTTATTTTTAATTTCAATAATATTTTATTATAAAAGTTTAGAGTCATGTGGTACAATTAGTCCAAATCTTTGTTCATTAACTCATAAAAATGAATGGTATTTAAAATTAATAAGATATGATATTTATTCATCTATATTTTTTGGTACTTTTATTTCAATAATTTTATTTAGATGTAAAGGGTTATATTCATTTTTTATATTCAATTCCAATTTATTTTTATTTTTTTAAAAGTTATCAAGGTTCTGATGTAGATGATCATGGATTATATAATATAATTGGATTTACTATAACTCTAATTATATATATTCCCTTTTCACAATTTATATTATATTTATTTTATTTTTTTATCAAAAACAAATTAAAAAATTTTTGATTGTTTTAATCATTTTTGTGTCATTATTTTATAAAAGTTATAAAGTTGTATATCCCAATACTACTTGTAATTCAAATTGGCCTTATGGATTAAATAATACAAAAATTGATAATGATAATAAATATCCTTGCAAAATTCAAATACCAAAAGAATGTGGTGTAGAAGCATATAATTGGATAGATATAACTGGAGTATTTAGACCTAATTGTCAATTACAATCTTTAAGAAAAATAGAAAAGAAAAGATGTTTTGAAACAAATAAATATTCAAAATTTATGAATAATAAATATAATCATTTTGGCTATCCAATAACTACAAATGATAAATTTAATATAGAAAAAAATCCCATAGATAATAGAAATATGTCAGTTAAATATTATTATTCTTTAATTCATAATAATACTATAGTAATGGATAAATTTAATGAAATCAATTATCCAAATACAGAATATCCAGAAATTGAATTAACATTTGATGAAAATAATTATGGTAAAATAACTCAAAGAATAAATTATAATGAAACATTATCAAAAGAAAGGAAAAAATTAGCAGAAAATAAAAAAAGTTTATTTAACAATATATTAGTAATATACGAAGACACAATATCAAGAAAAGAATTTTTAAGAAAATTACCAAAAACCTCAAAATTAATTGAAAAATACATGAAATACTCAAAAAATATAACAGAAAAGCCAATAACCTCATTTCAATTTTTAAAATATCACAACTTATGTGGATATACCTTATTAAATGCAGTAGCAATGTTTCATGGTGCATCAAGAATAAAAAATGAAATACGTCAATCATTTATAAAACAGTATAAAGAATCAGGATATGTAACAGGACAAACATTAACATGGTGTTCAAGAGAAACATATGATCCAGGAGATTATAGAAGAGGACTTAATAATTACATAGGATATGATCATGAGAGTAATGCATTATTTTGTGATTCAAATTATTATGAACCTACATATTCAGTTATACATGGAACTAATAGTGTTTTGAAAAGATGTTTATATGGTAAAGAAGCTTATTTATATGCTATGGAATATGCTGAATTATTTTGGAATGCTTATAAGGATAATAAAAAGTTTTTTAGATTAATGTAAATTGAAGCTCATGAATTTACTATGAATCTAGTTAAACATTTAGATGATGATTTATATAATTTTTTATTGAAATTTATTAATAATGGAAATTTTGATGATACTGCTATTGTTTTTGTTAGTGATCATGGGAATTATTTTAATACTTTTCTTAAAAATATGGCACTTGAAGATAGAATTGTTGAAGGGATTTTAAGGACTTTTTTTATTATGATGACTAATAAAAAAGAAATTTATGATTCTGGGATTTATGATAATTTAATTAATAATTCACAAACTTTATTTACACCTTATGATATTTATAATACTTTAGTTCATTTTGCTATTGGAAATTTTGAGGATATTGATGCTAAAGGAAATTTGTTTAATTATGACTATAGTATTTATTCTAGAAAAGGAGAATCTTTACTTAATAATTTGGATTATACAAAGAGAAGTTGTAATATGAGTGATTTTGGTTTTGAAATTGAAATTAATTATTGTAGATGTCATTAATACTTTTTTTTGTTTATTTTTGTTATTATATTATTTTTATTTTTTATAAAAAAGTAAATGAAATATTAATTATTATTTTTCAATATTTTTTTGAATTATAATATTAAATAATTGAAAATGTTAAATTAATAGGTAAAAATTAGGCAATTAAATATTTAAAATAAACAATAAGAAAGAAAGACAATTTTATATTAATTTTTTAAAAATCATATATCATTAAAGAGTAATTTTATATAATTGACAAATTCCTTATTATATTTAATATAAATCAAATTAAATTTATTTAATATATATTTAATTAATTATTTTTATATATATATATTTTAAACTTAAATTTTTTTATAAAAAAATATATGTTCATATTTTTGTTATCACTTAATTATATTTTTTCACAAAATAACAATAAAAACTATTTTATATACAAAATCAAATATCCAAATAATCAAAATATGAAAAAAAGTTATTTCTTATAATATTCATTTTTTACTTTTAAAGTATTATAACTTTTCCCTTGAAATTTTTCATAAATATCTTTTGGAATTTGAATCATATCTTTTGCAAAAATACCAGTTTTATTTTTATTACTTAAAAAACTTTTTTCTAAAGACTTTAAAATTGCAGTAGATCTTCTTTTAGAAATATTATTAATATTATTATTTATGAATAAATAACTAGGAGGAATATTAGGAATTTCACTTTTTCTTTCTCCTAAATATTCTTTATTATTTTCTTTATCATTTTCAACAAAAAATGAAATTTTCTTTAATTTTTTTGATATAATTTGAGTAGGGAATGATGGTTTATTTGTATTAATTTTTATTGTTTCTATATTTAATTTTACATTTTTATTTTTTATTATTCCAGTTTTTTTATTCTCTTTTTTATCTTCGTGTTCTATTTTAAGTTGAGGAATTTTAATATTTTCATTTGATATTAATATATTTGAATTATTATTTGAAATATTTAATTTTGAATTAATATTAGAAATTTTTAAATTAGATTTATTATAAATATTTGAATTATTTATTTTAGAATTAATTCCTGATGATGAAATTGATTCTCTTTCACATTCTTGAATATTAATTTTAAATGTATTATAATCTGATTTTTCATCATAAAATGGTCTTTCTAAATATTTTGAAAAGTCATTTAAATAATTATCACTAACTGCTCTTCCAGGAATTTTTTCAAAATGATTTTTTAATTTTTGATAAATACAAAATAATTCTTTTTCTTGTTCAATAGTTCTATTATTTAAATTTAACATTTTTTCAATATTACTTTCTTCTTTATTACTAATTTCCTTTGAATTATTCATAGAATCAAAATTTAATAATTTATTAACATCAATCATTCCAATATATTCATCTTCAAAAGTAGGTCTTTTAATTGAAGTGTCTCTTAAAAATTTTAAAATTAAAATTGTCATTTGTACATTTTGAAAATATTTTTCTTTATTTTCTGAAATATTATCAAAATCAAAACTTTTATTTTCTACTTCATTATCATATAAAATATCAATATTATAACCAAGAATAAAAATAGCAATTTTTTCAATCATTCTTTTATATTCAATATATTCATTTTTTAACTCATTTTTATCATTAGTAAAAATAGGATAAACATCTCTTAAGAAATTAGAAAAAAATTTAAAATTTTCCCATTCATATTTTTTCAAAATATTTTTCATAAATTCATACATTTCAGTAATAGTTTCCATATTTAATTTCTTAAAATCAATAATTAAATCTAAAAAATTTGATTTCCTTGAAAATAATTTTTTATTATTATCATACAATTCTTGAATAGTTCCAGGAAAAATACAAGCCTTAACACAATCATCTAACCAAATAAATAGAATTTCTGATAAAATAATAACATCATCACAACTTTTTAAAGGAACCCAATTTCCATTATTTATATTTTGAATAATTGAATTTATATTAGCATAATTTTCATCACTAACATCAAATGAACCATTTAATGCTTTATATATTAAAATATTAGTTACAGTATTATTTTTTTTTAATTCTAAAATTCTATTTAAACAAATTGCTATTATTAAAGGAATATATGATGTTTCATAATTATTTTGATTATTATATGATTTTGGACTTAAATCATTTTGATGTTTAATAAAAGTAAAAACATCTTTTTTAACTTTAGTAAAAATTTCCCTTAATTCTGAAATAACTAAAACTCCAATTCCACACCTAAAAAAAATTATAAAAAAAATTCTCACATAAAAAAAGTGTGAAAAAAATGGAAAAAAAATTAAAAAAAAATATAATATTTACATTGAAAAAACTTTTTACAATATTCCAACTGATCTTTATTTTCAATAGCCCCTTTCCTCTTTTCTCTAACTTTGGCAGCAGCATCCTGAGCACAAATATGATATTTATAAATTAAATAACAAGCAATAACAATTCCAGTTCTTCCTTTCCCAGCATGACAATGAACTAAAACTTTTTTTCCTTCTTTCTCAACAGTAAAAATCATTTCTTTAATAATATCAAGCATAAAATACAATGAATCAGGAACATCCATATCTTTCCATCCATATAACTTAACATTAATACCTTCAGTAGAAAATAAAGAAGGAGTATAAGAATAACCAGAATTAATATCTAAAGTATTTGGACCACAATAAGGATGTTCACCTGGTCTTTGTACATTTATTATTAAACCTATATTTTTTTCTTTGAAAACTTGAATTAAATTATATTTTTTTATTAAAACATTTGATGGTCTTTGACTTGCATAAATTGAATTGTCTATTAAATCACAATTTAATCCTACTATTGATGAATTTTTATTACGACGATAATCTTCGTTTGGACAATTTTTTCCTCCACAGAATATACAACGGAATTTGTCTTTTAATGTATATAAGGATTTTTTTGAGGGAAGGGTATTTTGATTTTGAGTTATTTGATTTAGGTAACGACGACGGTTTTCTACTTTGGATACTGAACGACGATGGAAAGTGAATGATGGGTTGATTGGTGGCTATTTTTTTTAAAAGGATTATTATATAAGGTATTTTTATTTTATTTTTTTTTTGATGAGATAAGGTTTTTTATATATATTTTTTTACTTGGTTTAGTTGGGAGTTTGTTCGAGAGAATACAGGATTTTTTTGAGGAGGATTACATAGACCACATATACAACTCATTTTTATTTTTTTTTTTTTAATTTTTTTTATTTTGGTTATTTTTTATTTTGATTTTTTACTTGTTTTTATTTTTGTTTTTTATATATTTTTTAATTTATAAAAAATAAATAATATAAATGAATGAGGAAAATTTAAATCATAAGTAAATTTAAATTAATTTTTTTAATTTAAATTTAGATTAATTATAAAATCATATACTTGGATAAAAGATTCTAGTGATTTAATAGATTATGAAAATGGTAAATTTAAAGATGAAACTTTTACAATAAATTCATCTCAAATAATATCTCGTAGTAATAATAATATTAAAATTAATTCTAAATCTGATGAAATTAAATCTAATATTGAGAATAAATTAGCAGAAATTATAACAAAAAATAATAAATATTATTATTGTCCAAATATTCAAGTTATTAAAGATAATAATTTACAAGGAATGATAAACGCATCATGGTTGTTATATCATGGAAAAAATTATCCAATATCCCAAAATAATTATAGATTATCAGAAGGAGATATAATTAAAATAGGTAGAATTATAATTATAATTAGAGAAATAAAAATAAATAAAAAAGGGGTGAATAAAAATTCAATTACAAATGATTTTTCTGAAGATAATAGTATATCTAAGATAAATATAATAAATAATGAAAATATAAAATCAAGTACATTAGAATATAAAAATAATGAAATATTTAAAAATTTAAATATAAGAAAAATAAATACATTAGATTATCATAAATTAATAAATCAAAAAGAAAAAGAAGAACCAGATAAACTTTTATTAAGACAAATAAGAAAAATAGAAGAAAATCAAATATCAAATTCAAACACAATGTCAATAACAATAACTCCATTTGAAGAAGTAAAAGAAAAAACATTAATAAAAAATAAAACAAACAAAAATCAAATTTTAAATCTATCAAAGCAAAAATCAATAAATATAAAATCATTAAATAAAAAAAAAAAATTATGTCGTATATGTTATTTAGAAGAAGAAAACAAATATGAAAATCCCTTAATCCAACCATGTTCCTGTTCAGGTTCATTAAAATACATTCATTTAAATTGTTTATTACATTGGTTATCAACAAAAATTTTAATTAAAAAAACATTTTTTTCCAAAAATGATTATTTTAAAGTTTTCACAATAAATAAAATAGAATGTGAATTATGTAAAGAAAAATTACCAGATTTCATAATGCATGATAGGAAAATTTATAGTTTAATTGATTTTGAACAAAATAAAGAAATTGAAGGTAATTATATTACTTTTGATGCATATTCCGCTGATAAAAAACAAAATAGATTTAGATATATTATTAAATTTGATAATTGTAATACACTTTTTATTGGAAGAGGCATTGAAGCAAATATTATTTTAAATGATATTTCTATTAGTAGATTACATTGTAAATTTAATATTAATAATAATGGAGATGTTTATTTAAATGATTTAAATTCAAAATTTGGAACTTTGGTTTTAATACAAAATCCTAATTTGGAAATTTTGAAAGGAAATATTTTAACTGTTCAAATTGGAAGGAGTTTTTTTTCTTTTGAATATAAAAAAAATTTTTCTTTTTTTGGTTGTTGTGATGTTGATGAAATTAATAATAAATGGAGTTATGAAAAATTAAATAGGAAATTTGTTTATTTACATACTTTTTCTAATATTAAAGAAGAAAAAAATGATATTGATGAAGATAATGATAATGAAAGTGAATGTGATATTAATAATAATAATATTAAAAGTGATGGTTATTTGAAAGTTATTGATGAAGAAGATAATTTGAATAAGAATAATGAAAATGATTTAACTATGCATATTCAAGGTGATATTACTTCTCGAAATGGAAATTTCAATCATCTTGTTAATGGAATTATTATTGGGAAGAATGGGGATAACAAAAATAAAGGAAATGAAAATTTTGTGAATTTAAATAATAGTGATAATAATTATAATGAAGTTATTAATAATGAGATTAATAATTAAATTTTATATATTATTATTTTTTATTTTAATTTTACTTATAATATATTTAAAATTGATTTTAATATTTTAATTTTATAGTTTATTCATTTTTTATAATTGTGAGAGTAAAAATAAAAAAAAATATTTTATTGATTACTTCCTAAATTTAAAAAAATTATAATTAAACAATAATATTTAGAATATAACTTAAAAATAAAAAAACCAACTAAAAAAAAAAAAAATAAAAAAAAGCAAATGTCAAAAGAAGAACCAAAAAAAACATCAATATCTGAAATAAACTTAAAACCATTAACCCATAAAGAAATTCCAATGGAAATAATATACAAATGGACAAAAATCCACGCAAGAGACCCACCATGTCGTCGTTCATCCCACACATCATTTCTATACAAAGAAAAATACTTATATATAATAGGAGGAGTGGACATAACAGAAAGAAAACAAAATGATATTTATAAAATAGATTTATCATCAAATAATCCTCAATGGGAAAAAATAATATTAAAAGAAGGAAAACTTGAAAAAATTGCATATCATGCTGGAATTTTATATAATGGAATTTATTATATAATTGGAGGTCAAAATGATAAAATGAGATCTTTAAATACAATTCAAAAATTTAATGTTGAAGAAGAAAAAATTTCAAATAAAATTGAACCTGATAAAAAAATTTTTCCTTCAATTGAAAGTCACACTTGTAATTTATATAAAAATCAAATTATAATTTATGGAGGAAATAAAGGGAAATTTTTTAATAAACATGTATATTCATTTAATCTTCAAAATGAAGAAATTAAAAATTTAACTGAGAATTTAGAAGAAAATAGAGATATTACTAAAATGCCTTTACCTAGAGCAGATCATTCTAGTGAAATTATAGGAGATAAATTATTTGTTTATGGTGGTTATGGGAGAAAAACTCCTAAATTTCATGGTTTTTTTAATGATTTATGGTGTTTCAATCTTACTAATAATACTTGGAATCAAATTAAATTTGGTGATGAAAATTTAGAAAATGAAGAAGAAGAAGAAGAAGATGAAAGTGAAGAAGAAGAAAATGAAAATAAAGAAGAAAATGATAATGAAGAAAAAAAAGAAGAAAAAAAAGAAAATAAAAATAAAAAAAATCAAAAAGAAAAAAAAAATAAAATTAATAAACCAGAAGCAAGAAGTGGACAAACAATGATAAATGTAAATGGACAATTATATATATTTGGAGGTAAATTAGGAGTAATTAAAGAGTGTAATGAATTATGGATTTTAAATCCAAATATACCAAAATTTGAAATTATACACGGAACAATAATTGAAAAATTTACTTATAAAGAAATTGAAAATCAAACTTATCATTTTGAAAAACAAAAAAAAAAATTTCATTGGTTATCAAAAAGAGAATATGATGATAAAACAAATCCTTTACCATTTGCATTAAAAAAAAATAAATATTTAAAAAAAAGTAAAAGTACAAAAGAAGAAAATAAAAAAAAATTAAATAATTCATTTACAGATATTAAAAATAAACATTCAAATCAAGTTTTAATAAGACCAAATGTGACTTGGATAAAACATGGTTTAATTTATAATGTTAATTATGAAAAATTAAAAATTGCAGTTGATGAATTAACAAATAATGAAATTGCAAATCTTGAAAATGATTATATTTATATTGAAGGATGTATCCCAGAACCAAGAGATGGACAAAGTTGTAATCTTTATCAAAAAAATAAATTAATTATTTTTGGTGGGGATAGAAATAAATTTCCTTTTAATGATTTATTTATTTTTGAAATTGATAAAAATGTTAATAGTGAAAAATATCATCAATTGAGTCAAAATATGATTAATGAAAATGATAAAATTGATTTAATTTGAAAATAATATTATTCTGTTTTTTTATATGGAAAAATATTTTTTATTATATTTTTTTGTTTATATTTTTTTTGGTTTAATTTTTAATTTATTATATAAACACAAAGATTTATAAAGTTTTTTTTGGTAAAAATTATTTATTATTTTTTATTAGGTAATAAATATTAATTCATATTTTTTTAATATTTATTTAATTAATTTTTATAAATTCCAACATTTATTTATTTTTTTCCCAAAAGAATTGAATTTTCATTCTAAAAATTTTAAAAATTTTTAATTTTAGAATATTTTAATAATTTTGTAAATATATAATTTTTATTTTGTATTTAAATATATATATTTTTTATTCTATTAATAATCATAAATCTTTTATATATGGTAAAAGAGATAGATATTTCAATCATTTTTTATATATTTTTTTTTCTTTAGAATTTTTCTAAAAAATAAAATCTATTAATATACTCCCCACTAAAAAATCAAAATCTATAAAAAACATTCTAAATTTATTTTAAATAATTTACTCCCTTAAATTATCAAAAATAATACACACTAAATATTAAATAAAAATTTATTTTCTAAAATTTCATAATAACTATATTATACAGGCTAAAAATTAATCATAAAATTATACACACTCATATTATATATAAGTATTTTT